>BDUI01000255.1:170840-198530 GCA_002335545.1 Apodemus speciosus
AAGATTTACATGGAAAATATTTCTGGTAAAATTCAAGAAATAAATAGACACACACGTTAAAATTGACTATTTTATGGCAAATTTTACATTAAAAATGGTTGATGTAAAACTCTTTCTAAATTAATTGAATGTGGAATTAGAAACATTTGTGATACAATCAAAGATTTACATTGAAAACATTTCTGATAAAATGGAGGAAGTATGTAGAAAGACATTAAAATTGATTATCATGAAAAATAATGAAGATAAAATGGGAGACATGAAAACATTACTAAATTAATTAAAAGGGGAATTACAAACATTTTGTAATAAAATTGAAGATTTACATGAGAAATATTTCACTAGTCTATGTCTTTTTATTGGGGAGTTGAGTCCATTGTTGTTAAGATATAAAGGAATAGTGATTGTTGCTTCCTGTTATTTTTGATGTTATTTTTATGTTTGTGTGGGTATCTTCTTTTGGGTTTGTTGGAAGATTACTTTTTTATTTTTTCTAGGGTGTAGTTTCCCTCCTTGTGTAGGCATTTTCCATCAATTATTCTTTGTAAGCCTGGATTTGTGGACAGATATTGTGCAAATTTGGTTTTATCATGGAATATCTTGKTTTCTCCATCTATGATGATTGAGAGTTTTGCTGGGTATAGTAGCCTGGGCTGGCATTTGTGTTCTCTTAGGATCTGTATGAGGTCTGCCCAGGATCTTCTAGCTTCTATCATCTCTGGTGAGAAGTCTAGTGTGATTCTGATAGGTCTGCATTTATAAGTTACTTGCCTTATTCCCCTTACAGTTTTTAATATTCTTTCCTTGTTTAGTGAATTTGGTGTTTTGATTATTATGTGCCAGGAGGACTTTCTGTTCTGGTCCAGTCTATTTGGAGTTCTGAAGGCTTCTTGTCTGTTCATGAGCATCTCTTTCTCTAGGTTAGGGAAGTTTTCTTCTACAATTTTGTTGAAGATATTTACTGGGCCTTTAATATGTAAGTCCTCGCTCTCTTCTGTACTTATAACCCTTAGGTTTGTCTTCTCATTGTGTCCTGGATTTCCTGGATGTTTTGAGTTACCAGCTTTATGCATTTTTTGTTTTCTTTGACTGTTGAGTCAATGTTTTCTATTGTATCTTCAGCACCTGAGGTTCTTTCTTCAATCTCTTGTTGATGCTTGCATCATTCTTCGATTTGTTGTTGATGATTGTACATCTATGACTCCTGAATTCTTTCCAAGGATTTCTATTTCCAGAGATGTCTCACTTTGTGATTTCTTTATTGTTTCTATTTCCACTTTTAGATCCTGGATAATTTTGTTCAGTTCCTTCACTTGATTGTTTGTGTTTTCCTGTAATTCTTCAAGGGATTTTTGTCTTTCTTCTTTAAGGACTTCTGCCTGTTGACCCATGATCTCCTCTACTTCTTTAAGGGATTTTTGTGTTTCCTCTTTAAGGGCTTTTACTTGTTGACTGATGTTCTCCTGTATTTCTTTAAGAGAGTTATTTAAGAGTTTCTCAAAGCCCTCTATCAGCATCATGAGATATGATTTTAAATCCAACTCTTGCTTTTCTGGTGTGCTGGGGTATCCGGGACTTGCTGTGGTGGGAGAACTGGGTTCTGATGTTGCCATGTGGCCTTGGTTTCTATTGGTAAGGTTCTAGTTCTTGCCTTTCCCCATCTGGTGCTCATTGGTATTCTTTTCTCTGGCTGTAGTTTGTCCCTCCTGTGGGCCTGTAAGCTTGTGTCCTTAAACCTCTGATCTCAAAAGTGAAAGCACTGCTGGGAGATCTCTCCCTGCTGGTGGGCTATGTACAGAAGACTGTGTAGTCTCCCAGATCCCAGTGCATATGGCTACAGGCAGGAAGACTTCCATCCCAGCTGTTCCACTGATCTTAGGCCCTGTGTGCTCCTAGCTGCGTCCCCTCCAGAGAGAAGGTGGAGATCTCACCTCTGCATTCAAAAGTGAAAGCCTGCTGTGAGATCATTCCCTCCTGGTGGGCTATGCACAGAAGGCTGTGGAGTCTCCAGGCTCCTGGTGCATATGGCAGCAGGAAGACTTCTGTCCCAGCTGCTCCACTGATCACAGAAGGCTGTGGAGTCTTCAACACCTGAGTTTTAATTTTAGTCATTCAGACTGGTGTGAGGTAGAATCTCAGGGTTGTTTTGATTTGCATTTCCCTAAAACCTAAGGATGTTGAACATTTCTTTAGTTGCTTCTTCACCATTCGATTTTCCTCCATTGAAAATTATTTGTTTAGCTCTGTAGCCCATTTTTTAATGGGTTATTTGACTCTCTGGCATCCAACTTCTTGAGTTCTTTGTATCCATTGGATTTTAGCCCTCTATCAGATACAGGATTGGCAAAGATCTTTTCCCAATCTGTTGGCTGCCATTTTGTTCTATTGATAGTGTCCTTTGCCTTCCAAAAGCTTTGCAGTTTTATGAGGTCCCATTTGTTGATTCTTGTTCTTAAAGCATAATCGATTTTAAAGCATAAGCCATTGGTGTTCAGTTCAGGAAAATTTCCCCTGTGCCCATGTGTTCGAGGCTCCTTCCCACTTATTCCTCTACAAGTTTCAGTGAATCTGGTTTTATGTGGAGGTCCTTGATCCACTTGGACTTGATCTTTGTACAAGGAGATAAGAATGGATCAATTTGCATTTTCTGTCTTTTTACCACTGGATGTTTTAGCTCCTTTGTCAAATATCAAGTGACCATAGGTGTATGTGTTTATTTCTGGGTCTTCAATTCTATTCCATCGATCGTCCTGCCTGTCTCTGTACCAATACCATACAGTTTTTATCACTAATGCTCTGTAATACAGCTTGAGGTAAGGGATGGTGATTCCCCCTGAATTTCTTTTATCCTCGAGAATACTTTTTGTTATCCTGGGTTTTTTGTAATTCCAAATGAAATTGCAAATTGCTCTTTCTAACTCTGTGAAGAACTGAGTGGGTATTTTGATGGATATTGCATTGAATCTGTAGGTTGCTTTCAGCAAGATAGCCATTTTTACTATATTGATCCTGTCAATCCATGAGCATGGGGGATCTTTCCACCTTCTGAGATCTTCAATTTCTTTCTTCAGAGACTTGAAGTACTTGTCATACAGATCTTTCACTTGCTTGGTTAGAGTCATACCAAGGTATGTAATATTTTCTGTGATTATCATGAAGGGTGTCTTATCCCTACTTTCTTTCTCAGCCTGTTTACCCTTTGAGTAGAAAAATGCTACTGATTTGTTAGAGTTAATAATATATCCAGCCACTTTGCTGAAGTTATTTATCAGCTTGAAGAGTTCTCTGGTGGAATTTTTGGGGTCACTTGAATATATGATATCAACTGCAAAGAGTAATATTTTGAATTCTTCCTTTCCAATTTGGATCATTTTGACCTCCTATTGTCCAATTGATGTAACTAGAGCTTCAAGTACTATACTGAATAGATAGGGAGAGAGTAGGCAGTCTTATCTAGTCCCTGATTTTAGTGGGATTGTTTCAAGTTTCTCTTCATTTAGTTTGATTATGGCTACTGGTTTGCTGTATATTGCTTTAACTATGTTTAGTTATGGACATTGAATTCCTGATCTTTCCAAGACATTTAACATGAAGAGATGCTGAATATTGTCAAATGCTTCTTCAGTATCTAATGAGATGATCATGTGGGTTTTTTCTTTGAGTTTTTTTTATGTAGTGGATTATGTTGATGGATTTTCATATTTTGAACCATCCCTGCATCCCTGGGATGAAGCCTACTTGGTTGTGGTGAATGATCATTTTGATTTGTTCTTGGATTTGGTTGGCAAGAATTTATTGAGTATTTTAACATCAGTGTTCCTAAGGGAAATTGGTCGGAAGGTCTCTTTTTTGGTGTTTGTTAGGCTTAGGAATGAATGTAATTGTGGCTTGTATGGGTAATGTTCCTTCTGTTTCTAGTTTGTGGAATAGTTTGATGAGTATTGGTATTAGGTCTTCTTTGAAGGTCTGATAAAATTCTCCACTAAACCCATCTGGTACTGGGCTTTTCATGGTTGGGAGACAATTAATGACTGCTTCTATTTCTTCAGGGGTTATGAAACGCTTTAGATAGTTTACCTGATTCTGTTTTAACTTTGGCAGTAGATATGTGTCTAGAAAATTATCCATTTCATCCAGATTTTCCAGTTTTGTTGAGTATAAGCTTTTGCAGTAGGATCTGATGATTTTTTTTTTTGAATTTGCAGTTTCTGTTGTTATGTCTCCCTTTTCATTTCTGATTTAATTAATTTGGGTACTATCTCTGTGCCCTCTGGTTAGTCTGGCTAAGGGTTTATCTATCTTCTTGATTTTCTCAAAGAACCAGCTCCTGGGTTTGTTGATTCTTTGTATAGTTCTTTTTGTTTGTATTTGGCTGATTTCAGCTCTGAGTTTGATTATTTCCTGCTGTCTACTCCTCTTGAGTGTATTTGCTTCTTTTTGTTCCAGATCTTTCAGGTATGCTGTCAAGCTGCTACTGTAAGCTCTCTCCATTTTATTTTTGGAGGTACTTAGAGCTGTGAGTCTCACCACTGCTTTCCTTGTGTCCCATAAGTTTTGGTATGATGGCTTTATTTTCATTAAATTCTAAAAATGTCTTTAATTTCTTTCTTTATTTCTTCCTTGACCAAGTTATTGATGAGTAGAGTGTTGCTCAACTTCCATGTGTTTGTGTGTTTTCTGTTGTTTTGTTGAAATTTAAGGCCAGCCTTAGACCAGGGGATTATTTCAATCTTCTTGAATATGTTGAGGTCTGTCCCATGACCAATTATATGGTCAATTTTGGAGAAGGTTCCATGGGTTGGGGAGAAGAAGATATATTCTTTTGCTTTAGGAAAAATGTTCTAGACTCATCTGTTAAATCCATTTGGTCCATAACTTCTATTAGTTTCACTGGGTCTCTGTTTAGTTTCTGTTTCCATGATCTGTCCATTGATGAGACTGGGGTTTTGAATTCTCCCACTATTATTGTGTGGGGTGTGATGTGTCCTTTGAACTTCAGCAAAGTTTCTTTTATGAATGGGGGTGCCCTTGCATTTGGAGCATAGATGTTTGGAATTGAGAGATCATCATGGGAGATTTCTTCTTTTACAAGTATGAAGTATCCTGCCTTATCTTTTTTGATAACTTCTGTTTGAATGTCAATTTTATTCAGTATTAGAATGGCTACTCCAGCATGTTTCTTGGGAACATTTGCTTGGAAAATTGTTTTCCAATCTTTTATTCTGAAGTGGTGTCTGTCTTTGTTACTGAGGTGTGTTTCCTGTATGCAGCAAAATGTTGGGTCCTGTTTATGTATCCAGTCTGTTAGTCTATGTCTTTTTATTGGGGAATTGAGTCCATTGATGTTAAGAGATATTAAAGAAAAGTGATTGTTACTCCCTGTTATTTTTGTTGTTAGAGGTAGAATTATGCTTGTATGGCTATCTTCATTTGGGTTTGTTAAAAGATTACCTTCTTGATTTTCCTAGGGTGTAGTTTCTCTCTTTTGGTTGGGATTTTTCATCTAGTATCCTTTGTAAAGCTGCATTTATAGAAGGTTATTGTGTAAATTTGGTTTCGACATGGAATATCTTGTTTTCTCCTCCTATGGTAATTGAGAGTTTTGCTGGGTATAGATGCCTGGGCTGAAATTTCTGTTCTCTTAGGGTCTGTATGACATCTACCCTGGATCTTCTAGCTTTCATAGTGTCTGGTGAGAAGTCTGGTCTAATTCTGATAGGTCTACCTTTATATGTTACTTGAACCTTTTCCCTTACTGCTTTTAGTATTCTTTCCTTGTTTAGTGAATTTGGTGTTTTGATTATTATGTGTCAGGAGGAATTTCCTTTCTGCTCCAATCTATTTGGGGTTCTGTAGGCTTTTTGTATATTTATGGGCATCTCTTTCTTTAGGTTAGGGAAGTTTTCTTCTATAATTTTTCTGAAGATGTTTACTGGCCTTTTAATTTGGGAATCTATGCTCTCTTCCATCCCTATTATCCTTAGGTTTGTTCTTCCCATTGTTTCCTGGATTTCCTGGATGTTTTGGGTCAGGAGCTTTTTGTATTTTTCATTTTCTTTGACTGTTGTGTCAATATTCTCTATGGTATCTTCTGCACCTTAAATTCTCTCTTCTATGTCTTGTATTCTGTTGGTACTGCTTGCATCTATGGCTCCTGATCCTTTCCTGGGTTTTCTAACTCCAGATTTCTTTATTGTTTCTATTTCCATTCTTAAATCTTAGATGGTTTTGTTCATTTCCTGTGACTGATTGATTGTGTTTTGTCGTAATTCTTTAAGCAATTTTTGTGTTTCCTCTTTAAGTGCTTCTACCTGTTTACCTGTGTTTTCCTATATTTCTTTAAGGGAGTTATTTATGTTCTTCTTAAAGTCTTCTATCATGATCACGAAAAGTGATTTTAGATCTCAATCTTGCTTTCCTAGTGTGATGGTATATCCAGGACTTGATATGGTGGGAGAATCGCATTCTGATGATGCCATGTTCCCTTGGTTTCTGTTGCTTATATTCTTATGCTTGACTTCTGCCATCTGATTTTCTCTAATGCTACCTACCCTGCTAACTCTGACTGGAGCCTGTCCCTCCTGTGATCCTGGTTATGTCAGAACTCCTCAGAGTCCTGCTGTCTCTGTGGTCCTGTGATTCTAGAATCCCGTGATCCTGAGATCCTGAGTGTGTCAGAGGTCATGGGAGTAAAGCTGCCTCTGGGTCCCTGGTATCTTGCTGTAACCAAGCTCCTGGGATCCTGGGATCCTGGGATCCAGGGATCCYGGGATCCTGTGAGCAGAGGTTCCTCTCAGTGTTGTGGGGCCGGCTGGGGGGTTTACTCCCAAGGTAAACCAGCTCAGACTAGAAGGAACTCCAGTTCCAGTGCCACTGGTCAGGCAGGGTTCCTGTGTCCCTGAGTCCTGCTGGTAACAGTTACTCCCAGTGGTGATGGGACAGATGTTAAGTCCTCCTCATCTCTGCTTCTATGATCCTGAGCATGTTAGAGTGCCTGGGAGCAGAGTTCCTCTGGGTGTTGCAGGGCCACTAGCTTACTTCTTTTAAATTTATTTTTAAATCTTTTACAGATTTAAGATGTACAACTAAAACATGATGTTTGCTATATACATTGAGAGTGGAAAGGAAACACTACAATCAAGCACATCAACACATCCAGTCATTGATACTCTCTTTTGCCCTGGCTTTTGATGAATAACGGTTTAAAATTTTCAGTGTTTTCCTGAATTATTGGTATAGCTTGAATATTTTCTTTCCAACAGAAATTTTGTGTTAGGTCATGTACATGTTTTATCCTTTTTTAAAATTGTAAGTTTAGATTTTCCATTTAAGTTTAGAATGTATTATGTTTATTTATGAAATAACAATATTTTATTTCATTATATTGCTGTTGAATCATCTGAAATTAACATTTTCTTTAGATGAAGGTTTTTAATAACTAGCTTCATACTTTAATAAACATAAGGCCTTAAGATTTTCTAGTTCCTCTTCTGTCAATTTCAATAATTTGCATATTTCTAAAATAATTTATACTTTATTAATTTTAAAATATATTAGAATATTATTTCTTGGAATAAGTTCTCTTCAAATTAAGGGGGGAGTAGAACTTGGGCTTGTCTTTAAAATGTAAAACCAGACAAAAATCTAACAATCCATGGCAAATGGTATCCAAAGCAAATCCAATAGCAAATGGTATCCAAAGTGAAAGGGTAACAGAGTAAGAAAGAATGAGTATAAGAATTTCTTTCTTAAAGTGGCAAATAAGTTTAGGTTTAGAACTGAAGATGAGGTAGAATTATGCTGCTAAGAAGACTATAGAGCCTACACACAGTAGGAACTGCATTTACAGGGAAGAAGAAAATGAACTTGTCAATAATATGTTAGCAATTCATTAGGAAGGAAGATGAAACAGGGTGTGAAGTTCAAGAGAAATGTATAGGAGACTTGGGAGTTGGAAAGCAAGATTTCCTAGGTTCCTCATGTACAGGGTTTTTTATATATCCACTGTTTCTGTTACCACAATGTGGTTGAAAACCCAGAACAGCTTTGAATAAATTAGCAGGAACACAATAAATATTTATCAACTGAATTGATCAAGTAATCAGTACTCAATCTGCCCTGACTAAATAGGCAAGTTTAGATGCAAGTATCAAAAGACCTTCAGTCTTGTCAACAGCTCAATATCTAGCTCCCAGGATGTCAAATATGTGCAATGTCCTCTGTGCTCACAGCAGCTTGCTTAAGCTTTTCTCTAGTGCTTAGGGAAAGACTGCTGGGCATAAACTGCCTATCTAAATTAAGACAATGATGGAGGGGTGGATTTGGGAAACAGTTAAATGTCTCTTATGTAAGCATAAGAACTTTTACCACATCTATGTAAAATGTCAGGCATGGCTGCATTTGCATGAAACCTCAGTATTATATGGTAGAAACTAGTAGACCCCAGAAGGTTTCTGAGCTGCCGGCCAGCCTATCCAAAACTGAGTTTTTGGTTTAATGAGAGACTCTTGACGCAAAGTAATAAAGTGAAGAGCAATAGAAAAAGAGATCAAATATCATCTCTTGGTCTTCCATGTATTTTGCATGTGCATGCACATCCACATACTTGTGAAGAGTACACACTCATGTAACATACTCATACAAGACCGCACAAATATACAATGTCATAATATAGAGACACAGATAAACACATGAACACAAATAAAAATCATGAGGCTCTCAGGGAGGTGATTGTTAATTAAGGAGGAAGAATTAGTAAAAAATCTTCCCCATTCCATTGCTCCCCAATAGAATAGGAGAATGTCCATAGTAATATACCCTTTCTTCTCCTCCCTGTTGAGTCTTCACCATTATTTAGTTTGGCTGTTCCCTCCACTTTATAGATAGAGAATCAGAGGCTCAATGAGGCAATGATTCAATGTCACATGACCATGTAGAATAAGAAAGGGGTAACATTCAGGATTTCTGAATCAGGCTTAAGAGTACACTAAGCTATCCTCCTGGCTAAGACCACTATTCCAGTCTTTAATCACAGCCTCCTATACAGATTTCTGAGTCTTTCAAACCCATCCTTTCCTGGTCATGAACTGCATTCACAGACCTAGAACATTAATCAGCACATGTTTTACATGTTTATTGTGTGCTATATAAGTTAAGGATTCAGCCAACAGAAAATGCTGCATCTCAGATTTAAATCACAGCTCCAAAATGACTAAGCATTATGTAAGATAAAATCTCTCCAGAGCTTAATGCATCATCTGCAAATTCATACATGTGGTGGCATGTATGCTAATAATGCCAACTCCCAAGAGACAGAAAATCATAAGTTAGCAGCCCACCTGAGCTACATAAGACCTATCTCAAAACAAAGCAAAAGAAAAGAAATAAAATTTACATTTAAGTATACTACAAAGCAAGTGTTATTGTTAATTGTTATGCTCTTAATAACAAATACATTGTGAATTCCATCCTCAGGCAAATATACTAATTTCTAAAAGACATAGTCATTTAATGATACTGTATTTCTGGCTCATAAAAGCATCTGTATCCATGTTGAAATGAAGTTAAAGGAAATAAAAAATTACTGGACTATACATGCTAGCATGTGGGGGCAGAGATAATTCAGCCTTCTGCAAATAAAAACTAATCATCTTGGGTCTGCTCAGCAGGCAGGCAGCAGGAATGGCAGCCACTCTTTCCTGCCACTGGTGGGATTTTTCAGGAAATGAAGATGTTGTCCTAACCAGCAGCACTCTGGATTCCACTCTTCCCATCAGATATGGGCATTATCGGCTGCCTCTGTTTCCTCCTGCTTAGTCACTCAGGGTAACAGGCTCCCAGCACAGCAGTACTGTGCTTTAGTGCATCTGTCTTTAGATTAATCTGGTTTCAGTGCATTCCAACAATGCATCCTTTTATTTGTGACTGCTTAAAAAACTATCTGCTATGTTTGGAAGAGTCTTGAGCAGTGAGTGCATATGTTAAACCTGTCTACTGCTAAGATAAACACTGATTGTGTATTCTTAAGACCTCACAGAGCATTTTTCAAGTGGATAGTGGACTACATCCTGAGTCTCTTACTCAAAAATATTAATAGAACAATTCAACACTTCGTTTTTTGTGGTTTTTGAGACAGGGTTTCTCTGTATAGCCCTGGCTGTCCTGGAACTCACTCTGTAGACCAGGCTGGCCTCGAACTCAGAGATCCGCCTGCCTCTGCCTCCGGAGTGCTGGGATTACAGGTGTGCGCCACCACCGCCCGGCCAATTCAACACTTCTTTACATGTGGGAAAAGCTTCTTACATTATCTCCCAAGGACTTTCTGACATGCTTTCCATAATAACATGAATGATAGTCATGTGATACAAGCAGAGGTTACAGATTATGACTAAATTTTTCACATGGGCCAATAATGAAATACAGGGCTTGATATGATGTAACGTAACTAAAGCCCCAATAATGAGTAATAACATTCTTACCTTTCTCTAGACCCACAATTATTCTATTAGCAATATGATAGACACCTACTCAGCATCCATTGTCTCCTTGTCTCACAATGGTAGAGTAATAATGTGGCACTGTTCTCTTCATATTTTTCTGAAGCTTGATGTGGCCAATTGGCCCATCATGTGATGTGTTTGGAAGACAGTTTCAAAGGCTATAGACTCAGCATATCCATTCAGCTTTCTCTCCCTTTCTTACCATGTTTTGCCTATAATGTAGGCATGGAAATGCCTATAATGCAGTCTAGAAATTATATAGTTAGATTGAGAACAAGGGGTAGTAAATATTTGGAGCAAAAGGAAAGGATAAAAGAGGGAAGGGATGAAGAAGAGCCTAAAATCTTTATGGCATCATAGAATTATGACCCTCAATGTGATACTATCTGTTCCGAGTTGTGCTAATGCATTGTTTGTGGAGCTATTTGCTCACTGCAGACTAGAGTAACAAGTGATTCAGAGCACTCTTCCCTCTGAAGTTATCTCCTTTTATCTCTTTGTCAATCAAACTCCTGTTCTTTCAGATCTCTGCTCAGGTGTACTCATATCATTTCTGAAATTCTCAAGAGTAATAAAAATCTCCTTCCTCTGGGTATCAGTAGATTCCTACAGACAGCTTATTACTCACATTGTACTGAGTAATTGTGCCTTTGTTTGTCTTTTCTCAGGATCTGTAAAGACAAAGACTATAATTCTGATCTGCTATTAAATAAGTGTGCAGTAGCATTTCATATAGTGCATTTTGTTGCCTATATGAAGTCACACACATGAATCACAATATTTCCTATATATTTTGAAATTTTGTGGCCCAATTTTTTAATGCTAACCTTTTTCATAGCTACATACTCAAACCTGTAAATATGTGTGTTTGTATATGTATTGTAGTGTGTATGTGAGGTATACATGAGTGTGTGTGTGTGTGTGTGTGTGTGTGTGTGTGTGTGTGTATCTTGTAAGTGCTTGTGTAGACCAGAAGTCAACCTTGGGTGTCATTCTGCAGGAACCATCTACCTTGATTTTTAAGACAGAATCTCTTATAAGAACCTAGGACTCATCTATTAGGCTTGCTAGTTGGCAATTAATTCCTTGCCCATCTTTACCTTCCATCTTCATCTTTCCAGAATCAAGGGAAAACTGTCCAACCCAAGAACTTAAACAATTGCATTCAAACCAATGGGTCTTCTTCAACATCTGGGAAAGAAATTTGGAACAAGAAAGTGTTTAACTTAGATTTCTGCCTTATGACACTGGAAAGATGATGCTGGCATTAAGTGATGTAGACAAAAGAAGAAAATGTCCCTATAATTAGAAGGAAAGGAAAAATGAAGAGTAAAAATATTAAGAGCAGGTATCAGAGTCATCAACTATCCATATCTAGTGACAAAAATAATGATACATAACAACTATCAGACACGTGGCATGTTCCAGGTGTTTCCTTTATATAAATGAATTTTTTAAAGCATAGTTGTTATCCTCCTTCTGGTCTGCCCTCTGACAGTTCCTTATCCCATTCCTCCTCTCCTCCCCCATCTCCAAGAGGATGTTCCCACTCTCTACTACCCACCACCCACCTCAGCCAGGCCTCCCCACTCCCTGGGGCCTCAAGTCTTTTGAGTGTTATGTGTATGTTCTCTCACTGAGGCCAGACCAGGCAGTCCTCTGCTGTATATGTGTTGAGGGCCTCTTCAGGTGTTTCCTTAGACCCTCATGATTATATATCTTGATAATGCAGCATACTTTTAATGTTCTCATTATGGGCATGAAAATAGTGGCTACTAGTAATCTGTTCAAAGTCACATAGTGAGTGAACATTTCTGGATATGTCATGTAATGTAAATTCACATCATGTTTTGATAAGGCAGATTCACGTGGAGTTTTGCTGAGACAAGACCCATGGGAGGATATATGATGTTTGGAGAGAGTATATATAGAACTCAACAGAAAGTGATGGTACACTTGCATAGCCAACCTTACTTCATTGCTTCTGTGCTCTAGTGTCTTCCTCTTTACTAGTCTTCACTTCATTGAGAGACATGGTAGAGAACTTCTAATGTCTCTGCTGGTTCTGGTAGCTCCTGCTGACTCATGCAAATTTGGTGAAGGCCTGTTTGTTTCTAATGGATTATGCCACTGCTGCTGACTTGTGTTTGTTATCCTGATACTACTGAACTAGACTGCTGGTATCCTGACAAGCAGAGATGAGAATTGCCCCCAAGGAACTATTTCTAAACTGATTTACATCTCCTTGTTCTTTTAACCATCTTTTCTCCCCTACCTTTGGACAGTGGGCTAAAAGGGGGTTTTAAAGCATTTGAAACCCCTTTTAAAAGTAAGTTTTTAAACATTTAGTAAATTGAAGACTAGCAACTTAATCCTTGAAAGATAGACTTATGGAAATGTGACCCTAAAGGAATGCACTATAGGGTGATTCTAGATTGAAGTAGATATATAAGCTATTATGAACTATAGATTTAATAAAGTTATTCTCAGAAATAAATTAGTAGAGATGCCTAGTGATATGACTCAGTGCTAAAATATTTGCAGCATAACCATAAAGATCAGACTTTCCTCCCCAGGACCCAGTAAGAAAACTGGGCATGGTTAGAATTTCCTCACCCCAGTTCCTTGTTCAGATGTTGAAGTAGACTTATACTTTGAATGTTTGAATGATACTGCTAAGGTTACTGAGTAGGACACTTAATCCTCATAGTCATACATTACTAATATTTAGAAGTGGGGTCTTGGGAGTAATTAACATTAGATGAGACCATAAAGATTGGAGCCTCATGATGGTGTTAGTCACTATAGAAGAGTAAGTTAGGCTTAACTTACCAGGGCTGCTTTGTCTAACCATGGAGATTCCCTGTGCCATGTTAGATACAACATGAGTTTCCTCACCAGATGCCAAATAGCTAGTAGGGACAAGATCCGGGACTTAACAGACTAAAGGACTGTGAGCTAAATACATTTCTACTTTTATAGATTCCTGTGTTTGATCTACAGACCTGTTCCCCTGACTTGTGCCCTGAAAACTGGTTTTGTTCAAGAACAGTCTTTGACCAAATCTTCACCTGGCTCCAGACCTAAGGATCAGTGATTTTTGCCTGATTGAGGTAGTTTTCACCCCTTATTTAAAAATATCTTATTTGCAACATATAGAACCACAGAGAAAAAAAAAGATCTTCAGGTATCTAACCACATGGATACATATATGACACAATTCCTGCATCTAAGACTCAAAGAACATCACAAAGGAGGGTGCAGAAAGATTATAAGAGCCAGAGAACCAAGAAATCTACTAGGACATTATGTATCCTAGAAACAGTAGGGAAAGCTATACCAAATAATATGGCTGCCTAAACAAAACCCAAACAATTGCAGTCTTAAGAAACATGCTACCACTGTGACTGAGTAGACAGGTGCAGACAGGTACACAGAGATCACCCAAGTAGAAGAGCACTTGGGACATGGCCCGCTAGGGCTCTACCTGCACCCCAGAACTGGGTAGCACTGCCACAGCCATCTGTGCACCTAGTCTGCTAGGGGATATCTGCTCTGCATAGAGTACCACTATTAGAAGTGAGGCCACCATCTTCACTCCTGCTACTGAGTGGGCTGCTGCAGCCAGGAACACAAAGAACACCCCAATGTAAGATCACATGGGACTGAGTCTGCCAGGAGCTGGGCAGCCCCACAGCAATCTGTGCCAGGGGAAAGCCTGTCACTCAGGGGTGCTGAGATAGTCTTTCAGGCACACAGGAGGGACAAGTACCAGTCAGTAACAGCAGGATCAACTAACACCAGAGATAACAAGATGGCAAAAGGCAAACATAGGAACTTCACTAACAGAAATCAAAGCAATATGGCACCATCCCAATCCAATTCTCCCACAACAGCAAGTCCTGGATTCCCCAACACACCAGAAAAGCAAGACTTGGATTAAAAATCACAACTCATGATGCTGATGGAGGGCTTCAAGAAGGACATAAATAACTCCCTTAAAGAAATACAGGAGAACACAAGTAAACAAGAAGTCCTTAAAGAACTAAAGGAAAACACAACAAAACAAGTGAAGGAATTGAACAAAACCATCCAGGATCTAAAAATGGTGGTAGAAGCAATAATGAAATCACAAAGGGAAACAACTTGGGACATAGAAAACCTAGGAAAGAAGTCAGGAGTCATGGATCCAAGCATCAACAACAGAATGCAAGAGATAGAAGAGAGAATCTCAGATGCAGAAGATACCATAGAAAGCATTGATGCAACAGTCAAAAAAATGCAAAATGCAAAAAGCTCCTAGCCCAAAACATCCAGGAAATCCAGGACACAATGGGAAGACCAACCCTAAAGATTATAAGTATAGAAGAGAGTGAAGATTTCCAACTTAAAGGGCCAGTAAATGTCTTCAACAAAATTATAAAAGAAAACTTCTCTAACCTAAAGAAAGAGATGCCCATGAACATACAAGAAGCCTACAGAACTCCAAATAGATTTGACCAGAAAAGAAATTCCTCCTGTCACATAATAATTAAAACACCTAATGTACTAAACAAAGGGAGATTAAAAGAGGTAAGGGGAAAAGGTCAAGTTACATATAAAGGTAGTCCTATCAGAATTACACCAGACTTCTCACCAAAGAATATGAAAGCCAGAAGAGCCTGGCCAGATGACATAAGACCCTAAGAGAATGCAAATATCAACCCAGAGTGCTATAACCAGCAAATCTGTCAATTACCATAGATGGAAAAACCAAGGTATTCTCTGACAAAAACAAATTTATACAGTATCTTTCGACAAATCCAGCCCTTAAAAGGAAAATGAATGGAAAACACCAACAAAAGGAGGGAAACTACATCCTAGAAAAAGCAAGAAATTAATCTTTCAACAAACTCAAAAGAAGATAGCCACTCAAACATAAAAATTACATCAAAAATAGCAGGAAGCATTAATTACTATTCCTTAATATCTCTTACCATCAATGGATTCAACTCCGCAATAAAAAGACATAGACTAACAGACTGAAATGAAAAGGGAGAAATAACAACAGAAATCGAGGTAATTCAAAAAGTCATCAGATCCTACTACAAAAGGATCTACTACTACTCAACACAACTGGAAAATATGAATGAAATGGACAATTTCCTAGACAGAAAACAACTATGAAAGTTTAATGAGGATCAGATAGACCATCTAAACAGTCTCATAACCCCTAAAGAAATAGAAGGGGTCATTCACAGTCTCCCAACAACAAAACAAAAAACAAAAAAAACAAAAAACAAAAACAAAACCACAGGATCAGATGGTTTTAGTGCAGAATTCTATCAGACCTTCAAAGAAGACCTAACACCAATACTCTTCAAACTATTCCACAAAATAAAAATAGAAAGAACACTACCCAACTCATTCTATGAAGCCACAATTTCACTGATGCCAAAACCACACAAAGATCCAACAAAGAAAGAGAACTTCAGACCAATTTCCCTTATGAACATCAATGCAAAAATACTCAATAAAATTCTTGCCAACTGAATCCAAGAACACATCAAAACAATCATTCACCATGATCAAGTAGGCTTCATCACAGGGATGCAGGGATGGTTCAATATATGGTAATCCATCAATGTAATCCACTACATAAACAAACTCAAAGAAAAAAAAACACACGGTCATTTCATTAAATGCTGAAAAAGCACTTGACAAAATTCAGCATCCTTTCATGCTAAAAGTCTTGGAAAGACCAGGAATTCAAGGCCTATACCTAAACATAGTAAAGCAATAAACAGAAAATCAGTAGCCAACATCAGAGAAAATGGAGAGAACTTGAAGGAATCCAACTAAAATCAGGGACTAGACAAGGTTGCCCTCTCTCTCCATATTTATTCAATATAGTACTTGAAATTTTAGCAAGAGCAATTAGACAACAAAATGAGGTTAAAGGGATACAGATGGGAAAGGAAGAAGTCAAATTATTGCTATTTGCAAATGATATGATAGTATACTTAAGAGACCCAAAAAACTCCACCATAGAACTCCTACAGTTGGTAAACAACTTCAGCAAAGTGGCCTGACATAAAATTAACTCAAGCAAATCAGTAGCCTTCCTATACTCAAAGGATAAACAGGCTGAGAAAGAAATAGGGAAATGACACCCTTCACAATAACCACAAACAATATAAAGTATCTTGGTGTGACTCTAACCAAAGAAGTGAAAAATCTGTATGACAAGAACTTCAAATCTCTGAAGAAAGAAATAGAAGAAGACCTCAGAAGATGGACAAACCTTCCATGCTCATGGATTGGCAGGATTAATATAGTAAAAATGGCCAATTGAGAGCAATTCTCAGATTCATCTGGAATAACAAAAAACCCAGGATAGCTAAAACTATTGTCAAGAGTAAAAGAACTTCTGGGGGAATCAGTAACCCCAACCTCAAGCAGTACTACAGAGCAATAGTGTCAAAAACTGCATGGTATTGGTACAGTGACAGGCAGGTAGATCAATGGAATACAATTGAAGTCCCAGAAATGAACCCACACCCCTATGGTCACTTTATTTTTGACAAAGGAGCAACAACCATCCAGTGGGAAAAAAAAGGTAGCCTTTTCAACAAATGGTGCTGGTTCAACTGGAGGTCAGCATAGAGAAGAATCCAAATTGATCCATTCGTATCTCCTTGTACTAAGCTCAAGTCCAATTGGATCAAGGACCTCCACATTAAACCAGACACAATGAAACTAATAGGAAAGAAACTGGGGAAGAGCCTTGAGCACATGGGCACAGGTGAAATTTTCCTGAAGAGAACACCAATAGCTTATACTCTAAGATCAAGAATTGACAAATAGGACATCATAAAATTACAACGTTTCTGTAAGGCAAAGGATACTGTCAATAGAACAAACTGGCAACCAACAAATTGGGAAAAGATCTTCACCAACCCTACATCCTACAGAGGGCTAATATCCAAGATATACAAACAACTCAAGAAGTAGACTCCAGAAAGCCAAATAACCCTATTAAAAATGGACTGCAGAGTTAAACAAAGAATTTTCACCTGAGGAATATTGAATGGCTGAGATGCACCTAAAGAAATATTCAACATCCTTAGTCATCAGGGAAATGCAAATCAAAACAACCCTGAGATTTCACCAGTCAGAATGTCTAAGATCAAAAACTCCCGGGACAACAGGTACTGGTGAGGATGTGGAAAAAGAGGAACAGTTCTTCACTGCTAGTGGGATTGCAAGCTGGCACAACCACTCTAGAAATCAGTTTGGTGGTTTCTCAGAAAATTGGGCATGATACTACTGGAGAACCCCATTATACCACTCCTGGGCATATACTTAGAGGATTCCCCAGCATGTAATAAGGACACCTGTTTCACTATATTCATAGCGGTCCTATTTATAATAGCCAGAAGCTGGAAAGAACCCAAATGTCCCTCAACGGAGGAATGGATACAGAAAATGTCATATATTTACACTATGGAATACTACTCAGCAATTAAAAACAATGAATTCATGAAATTCTCAGGCAAATGGTAGGACTGGAAAATATCCTAAGTGAGGTAACCCAGTCACAAAAGAACACACATGGTATGTACTCACTGATAAGTAGATATTAGACCAGAAGCTCAGAATACCCAAGACACAATTCACATATCAAATGATGCCCAAGAAGAAGGAAGGAGAGGCCCCTGGTCCTAGAAAGGCTCAATGCAACAGTGTAGGGGAATACCAAGACAGGGAATCTGGAGGGGGTTGATTGGGGAAAAGGCAGAGGGAAGAGGGTGTATGGGACTTTACTGTAGGGGGGATCCAGGAAAGGGAAAATCATTTGTAATGTAAATAAAGTATATATCAAATAAAAAATTTTAAAAAATGCTACCATGAAATGGTTAAATCTCAGGAGGCCCCACCCTAAAATAAAGAACTGCAAACTGCAGAAAACTAAAGAACTTAGACAGAAGGAAAATTAATCTCTTCCAAGAATGAGCGTCCTAATTGAGTATACAATACCAAGTCAACCCTGAAGTCATATATATGTATGTACGTGTTTATATATACATATATATGAAATATCAAATGGATTAAGCAGATTATCCTATGTACTTACACATTCATATGTATTATATGTAATAAAATAAAAGAAGTCATGAATTTAGGACAGAATAAAAAGGAAATGAGAAGAGTTAGAAAAAGAGAAYATGAGAGGAATTGGAAGAGGAAAGGCAAGGATGAAAGGATGAAATTATATTTTAATTAAAAAATAAGATATTGTAAATAAAATCCTATGCATTTTCCTACTGTAAGAAACACTGAACTATTGATAGTTAAATGCATCTTACAAATATCCTTGAATCTATCCTCACATCACACAATTAAGCATCTTTCATGAATTATTGGGGCAGTCTCTACACTTTGCTCTGGTTATGTACATTCTCATTAGTTGCTTCAACCACATTTTGTCCTCAATCAGCTTTCCATCATACAAATATAATCATGACATTTCATTAAAATCTTTCAGAGGTGCTTATCACCCTCAGGGTAATGCTGATAGCTCCTGATCAAGTAGCATCTCATCCTTGCTTGTTCTTCCCTCCGGTTTAAGCCTCTCATCCCACCATTCTCTTTGTCATGGCAGTACTGACGTCATCTTGAATCAGTATTTCTTCTTCAACCCTACTATGTTAATTTGCTCCACCATTTCTTTAGTTATATTATGCTTCAACAATAAGTCCCTTTTCTAACATTTCCATCCTGTAAAAAGGAGGCTTACTTCTCATTCTTCACACTTTAATTTGGTTCTTTCTACTTCTATAGAACCCCAATAGGTTCACTTACTATATATTCATAAATCTCTGTCAAATTGAAATTTCATTGGATGCCAACTACTTTCTTGTACTACTATTTTCCTCCAACTATAACCTTTTCATCAGCAAAACCAATACCAGCTCTGTTTATCTGTATAATCCCAAAATACAGCCTTTGCCTAAAAACATGGATACTTTATTAGCTACTTACTACAATGTTACAGCAGAATAGATGTCAAAAGTACTTAAGAAAAAAGTGTTTATTTTGGCTCACAGTTCAAAGGTATAAGTCATCACTGTGGGGAAGTCAAGGCAGTATGAACTTGAAGTAGGGGGTCACTTTGTGTCCCCTTTCAAGAAATATGAAATGAAAAATTCTGGTATTAATGAGTCAGAATTGTCACACAAACAAAAGCCCCAGATCCACACCCTTCCTACTGCTTTGGTACAGAATACCAGCTCTCATTGTAGTCTGCTCACTATAAAATGAGCCTTAAAATCCAACAGATCCAGAAATTATGGCTTCAAACCATGTTCAATGACTAGCACCCAGAATCTGGAGCAAGTGAAAATCTAAAGGAAAAACTCATGGTCTTCTATGCTCCAAACAAGAGCATTTGAGGATGCTCCCTCATATATCCCAGAGCTGCATGTCCCATATAATCTCCTATAATCATCAAAGGACAATAGAAACTCAGAGCTGAATTTAGCTGATTGCCCTCCTCAAGACAGTGTTCATACTTCTGAGCCTCCTTTTTGTCACTTTCTCTTATCTTTCTCCCAATTTATGTGATTTCTATGTTGTATACATAGCAAATAAGTCAGCCTAAAATGACACAATGACACACTCTAAGGACACAATGAAAAGAATTATGATGTTATATCATGTATCACTGAAATGTAAAAATTGGGCATTGTAATGTCACATATCAGCATTATTGTGTTACAAGCAACAGTATGATATGACAATGGAAATGTATTAAACATTAGGCAAAGTGAAAAACCGTGATGATAAAATGCATCATTGAAAAGTCAAAGTTCATCATTTGATGTCACAATAGAATATTGCTATGTCCCAATTCAATACTGTGGTGTCAATATTCAGCACCGTTGTGTGACAGTTCAGCATAATAATGTCAGAGTTGAGGAGTAAAGACACAATAAAATATTATGATGACATAATACACAATTGTGATGTCAGAATGAAGCATTGTGATGATATAATAATATACTATTAAGATAACATAATGGAACATAATGGAACACAGATGCTATCTGTGACATCACAGATAGCACCATGATATCACAATTCAGCATTGTAATATCACAGTTCAGCACTCTGTTGGCTAAGTTGAGTATTGTGCTTTTAGAGTCCAATACTGTGGTGTTTGTGTTCTGTGTAGTCTTAGCAAAATGGACCCTTCTTAGTCAGTATTGTCATGTCAAAGGTCAGTATTGTGATGTCACAATTTATTATTATTATAAGGGAGCAACTTAACATTTTAATATCACAATTAAGCATTTGTGATGTCAGATGTCAGTATTGTGATGGCAAAATGAAGGATGTAATGTCACAATTTATTGTTGTATTGTCATAATTCAACATTGTGGTGTCAGCGTTCAACATTGTGATGACTATTGCGGTATCATCATATCACATTGCAGCACTGTAATGCCTTGACATAGTATTTTGATGGCAAAATGAAGCATTGTTGTCTAAATAGTACATCATTGTGGTCCCAAAATTCATTATTATGACATCCTTACATATCATTGTCATTTCATAGTTCAGCATATTTATGTCGTAATTGATGCTCTAGTTTCATTTCTGCTGCTATGGCAAAATCTTAACCAAAAGCAACTTAGGGAAGAAATAGTTTATTTGGCTTACAATAAATTCAAAGTTATAGTGCATCATTTGGGTAAGACCAGACAGGAACTTAAGCAGCTAGTCATATAACATGCACAGTAAAGAGAAAACATAAAAATAGCAAAAGACATGAATCCTTGCCTTCTTGTTATTTTTCTTCACCATTTTATTTATTTTTGATTTTTTGAGAATTTTGTGTATGAAAGCTGTCTTTAACTTATACCCTCCCTCTTCTCCCCACTCTATCGCACTCTATTTTCCAACTCTCTCAAATTCATCACCTTTTATTATTCAACTGCTATTGTTATACGCCCATGCTCACACACATATACATAAATATAACTTACTGGTTCCATTTATTGCTGTTTCTATGTACATGTGTTTGACTCTGACTGCTTGACATCAGAAAACCTATTTGGTAGCTTACTTCTGGAGAAAATTGATTCTTCCTCTCTCAGCAGGCATTCTTATCCTCTGGCTCCTACAATCTTTCTACCCCCTCCTTGGTGTCTTGCTCCAGACACTGTGTATAGGGCTTGTTGGGGTTGTTTAGTAAATTGGGTTAGGAACTTCACTGTTACTTATGTCCTACATTTTGACTAGCTTTGGATCTCTGTAATCAACTTTATCTATTGAAATACTGAAATTTCTTTGATGAGGGGTAAGAGCTATGCTTGTATGTTGATATAAGGATAAGTATTTAGAATGCAGCTAGAAGTTATATTGATTTGTATAGATGGAAGCAGTAGGTTTTACTCTATGGTCTTGATGTCTCCAGCCATGGGTAGCTGACTAATTTTACAGTATTAGACATGCTTTGAGGCTTTTATTAATTAGGGTATTGCTCTTTGGGAAGAGCATTCCTGAAAGTTCATGGTGCTGGTTTTAAAAGTTTGTGAAATGTGAGAATGAGGGAATTATAGAGCTTTAGTCCATATTATCACTGTTGTAAATATAGTAGCATATAGTCAGAGATGATGCTAGAGAGGCAGCTGAGAATTCTACATCTGGATCAGAATATAGCAGAAAGTGAACTGTGAGCCATTAGGTCTGCTTTAAGCTACTTGGACCTCAAAGTCCACATCCTAGTGATGAGTTTTCTCCAACAAAGCCACACCTCCTCCAACAAGGCCATACATCCTAATTGTACAGCTTCCTATGGGCCAATGGGAGTCATTTTCAACCAAACTATCACAGTTGTGGTGTCTTCAACACAGCAATAGAAACCATAAGGCAGAAGATGCAGCTAGGGACTGACTGTTTCTGTAATAAGCCTGACCTTGCTTTTGTTTGAAGAATGTGGACTTTGGGACTTTGGATTAAGAAAGCAATTGAATGCTTTAAATGAAGCTTAATGGGACATACTGTTAGGAGCACTGAAAGCAGTGGAACTGAGGATGATTTGAACTGTGGGGGCCTGGCTCAAAATGTTTAAGGAGACAACAAAATTTGTATATGGCCTAGAGACTGTTTTGTGATATTTTGGTGAAGATTGTGACTGCTTTCTGCCCTTGACCAAAAACAAATCTGTCTGAGGTTAAATTGAAGAGTCGTGAATTAACAAACATTAGCAGGGGAGATTTCAAAAAAGTCTAGTATTGACATTGTTGCTTGATGATTAGTGGACATGCTTATTCAGGTCAATAACAAAAAGGAGCAAATTGAGCAAGAAAATGCAAAATATATAGTTTGAGGAGAAAATGTATACCAGGGTGGGTAATGGAGCTAAGTTCATTACTCGGGGAGAGAAAGGGTTTAAAGAAAAACTTAATCGTACATGGAAAAAAGGGAGTGGTGATCTTAGGGTAAGAACTCACCCAGCTATCTTGTAAAAAGAAACATTTCCAACTTGTTAAAGAAAAGTTTAGGGCCAGGTCTGGTTGCACACAGGAGGCAGAGGCTGCCAGATTTCTATATTAAATGCCAGTCTATAGAGCAAGTTCCAGGACAGTGACATTCAGGGAGTAAAGGAAGCCATCTAAAACAAACAGCTGATGAGAGTGTATTTGAATGAGGGGACCATGGTCCAGCCCCAGCAAGCACTTGGCATCTCTGTCCACATGATTTTGCCTTTAGAGTTATGGATACAGAGTGGAAAAGGAGTTACAGAGTCTCCCTCCATAACTAAAGAAAGTCATAGGATGAGTTGTGTGTCAGGGGTGTACCTTCATGGAGACCCAAGAACACCATTATGTAAAGTTGTGAAGGTGATGCCTAAATTGCCTTATAGACCACACAATATTGTAGATGCCAGGACTATGGCATAGTTATGGGATACCTGACTAGGGGAGTTGCCAACATGGAGTGGAAATAGCCCAAAAGACAGAAGTGACTTGCAATCAACAAAGGTGAAAGGAGTTGAAGATAAAAAGAGCACTTTGACCTGGAGGTTGGAATTTGCCCAGCTGGTTTTCAGACTTGCTTTGGTCCAGTATTTCCTCACAATGCTCCCTTTTCTCATTTTGGAACAGTAATATATAGCCTGTGTCATTATATATTAGAAGTATGTAATCTGATTTTTTTCCATTTTGATTTTACAGTGTATTACAGGTACTCTCTGGAGAGATTTGACCTTTGGACTATTAAACAGTGTTGAGACTGTTATAGAATATGGATGGCAAGTTTTATGAGAGTCTTATGAGTTGGATATAATGCAGTTTTGCATTATAATATGACTACAAGCTTATGGGGGCCAGGGAGTGGAATGTGGTGGTTTGAATAAAAATGGCTCTCATATGTTCATAGGGAGTAGCACTTTTAGGAGGTATGAACTAGTTGAAGTAGGTATGGTCTTGTTAAAAGAAATGTGTCACTGGAATTATGCTTGGAGTTCAATGCTCAAGCCAGGCTCAGTGTCTTGCTTGCTTCCTGTTGCCTAGCAGCACCATGTCTATCTGTGTGCCACGAAGCTTCCTACTATGATGATAATGGACCAAACCTCTATACTGTAAGGAGGCCCAATGAACTGTTTTCCTTTATAAGAGTGGCTATGGTCACTGTGCTTCTGCATAGCAATGGAGCACTGACTAAGACAGTGAGAAATCCTGTCTCAAAAATAAAGTGAAGAGAAATTGAGGATGACACCCACGTTAATGGCCTTCTCATACACCTACATGTTCATATACATGTACAATCACATACAATTGACCTGATTTGGGAGGATGCCTTTTACATGTTGAGAGGTAAATCATTGTTTTTTATTACAAACAGCCCAACAGTTGTGTTTATTGAGAACTTGGAAACATACATCCTGTTTCTGTGGTCTAAAAATTCAGGCTGTAGTTTTGGTGACAATGAGACATGTTTCCCAATTTTGTGAGTTCTGTACTCTTGGAAAACCCTCAGCCCCAGGACACATGAAATGAGGTTGTTTTCCCCAGGAAGCTGCTCTTAAATTACTTGAATGGATCTGAGTTAGTTCAACCCACACTGAGGATCCAATATCTGCGACTGTGTCTCTGGGCAGTTTGGTTGTTTCTATACCTGACAACAAGGAATGTGGACTATAGCAGGAAATATTAAAAAGCAATCTATGTAGCAGATACATGATATAACAGGTATTAATAAAATAGATGCCTGTAGCTTCAGGCGGATAGCATAACAGATAGATGGTATAATACAGCCTACAGGAAACTCATATTCTTTGTTCATGGGCTCCATAGGAATTTTGAGTAAATTTCCTGGCATGACAAATTAAAACAGGGCTAAAAATAGGCACACACAGCATTTGTTTAGTTTACTTCTTTTCTTTTGAATTAATTTTATTATGAAAATGAGTAGGATTATGAGGGGTTATTTTGTTTTGGTTTGGTTTGGTTTTTATTATTCCTCTGGAAGAGAAGGCAGGATATAAGCTTTCCTGGTTGCCAACTGAAAGATATGCTAATTTGGAGAAAGGTTCTGTCTTTGCATATTTTTTTTAGAAAAGGTGATTAGTGTCTACACATCTTCCAGAGTTATATGGATCAGATTTGAGAGAGGCAGACCATCTGAATATAAATTCAAGTGAATCAAACGAAAAATATTCTTTGTGCCATTCCTCACATGGCACGAATGAAGACTCATGATTGGAACAGAATTTGATCCTAACTAGCCTGAACACCCCACACAGACTAATACAATTCATACAGATGTCTTGATAATACTACCATTTGGTTTTGAGATTTATATATTACAGACTATGTAGCTTTGGTGAGTTTCATTGTCAGACATGCTGAACTGACCTATTTGAACTCCTGATCTCAGGGACTTTCAGCCAGATACAGTCAGGACACAGACATTATCAGAGACTACCCTTCTCCCTCTTCAAAGATATCTCAATGCCCATATTCATCAGATAGTAGTTATGAAGAATCATCATCCCAGTTCCCAGAGCTTGGAGCCTGGAGGTGGTTGTTATAAGTTATTTCTCAGGGGAACTTATAAATCATCATAATTTGAACAGGGAGGAAATAGCTAGAATTGATTGTGTAGCCATAATCTCCTTTGGTAAAAATCTTTACAATAGTTACTAACTTGAAGTCATAATTTCTTACTTTTGTACAAAATTTATTTTGATACAAATTTAAGGTTTTCATTGCTATGAATTTCTTATTGATATAAAATTTGGATTAATATTCTTATTCTCATATAGTCATTGTACCTATACAACACATTTAAGAATACAAGGCTTAGACCTAGTCCTTCTGTAACTGTTATTATAAACTGATCTGAGGTGATTAAGTCTTTGAGTTAAAAGCCATATAGCAAATTCTTGGCTCTGAGTTAATTGCTAGGGTGCTTACAAGATATTTTATTTAGAAATAGCTGAGAGTAGTTAATGAACAACAGTCCAGAATACTTTACATAGATAAATGTTTTTTAAAATGTCAGAAACCCACAGAATGTGACATTGAATGTTATTTATTCTTTTGTTGTTGAGAAATATCTGTTCCTAGCAGCTCCCCTTTTGTGGACTTGAAGAAGAAATTGAATGTCTCTACCTTTAGGTGAGGTAGTACATTGTGGCTAGGTAGCCACTGGGCAGAAATTGTCTATTTCATCTACAGACAAAATACTGTCCAGAAAAAAGGACACACTATGTGGAATAGTCAACTGATAATCTCTGCCAATACAGGGTACTCAGTCCTTCAAAATTCTATGTTACAAAGGTCTGTCAAAAAATACTGGGCCAGAAGGCTGAAGACTAATGCTCCAACTTCCTGACATACAGAGGCTGTATAGGTAGACATCTGTCTCTACAATCTGTCTCAATTCTGGAAGCTGCGTTAGGCTTCCTATATTTTCAGATGGAGTTAAAAGACTAGTTATAGTCTCATAACCAATCCCAACTATTTAGCATTGAGAGAACATATTTAATTAGATAGTTTTTAGATAGTATACACACAAACCTAGGACATAAGAAATATGGATTTGTAAGCCCCTTTTAAGTTAGGATAGATAACAGAGTGTTCTATTTAATTGACAAAAATAATGGACTGGATGTTAGGTCTATTTTGTACTTTGTAAATTACAGAATGGTAATAGTTATATTCAGTTTATAGATGAGAGAAAAGTTTTTTTTTAATTGGACAGAAAAGGTGAGATGAACAGGTGGCAGAACATTCACCTAATAAATAAAATTTTCAGGGGACCAATCACTGGATGAGGAATAGGCAGGACTTCTGGGTTGGAGAAAGGAAGAGGGGAGGCAGAAGAGAGAGATTTGGCTTTTGGAGAAGAGAGATGATGGAGGACAAGATGTACGTAGTGGAGGCCCCCAGTTCAGGTGGCAGATTTGCCAGGATCTACTACTGGAGGATTTGTAATTTAGAATAGCTTACAAATTAGGATGCTAGTTGTTGCACCCAGCAATTGTGTTACCTGTTGATTCTAAACTAAATTTGTGTGGTGTTTTCCTTCATGCAGCAACTCAACTGGGTTCCAGAGACAACTGTACAGAGGCAAAGAGTGAGTCTGTAAGAAGTGCTGTGGAAATTTAGAAGCCTGAGGCTGGCGTGGCAGCCACTCACTATGAGAACTTAGTGAGCCAGGTGGAGAGATTTCAGAGCATTGGGTCAGAGAGTCTGCTGAACTGAGAACAGGTCAGCATGTCAGGCTGTGAACAGGCTGGCCTGTACACCGGTGCCTTGCCAGCAGTAGTATGGATTTTTAATATTTACCACTACAGTGGACTATGCACCTTTTTTTCCAGGTTTCTCCTTGATGTTCCTCACAGAGCAAAGATTCCTCTGCACAATATTAGGCCACTTTTCAAACATCCTCAGGAGGTCACTCAGACTAAACCAGCTTCTTACCATGATATAAAGATTGCATACTTAATATGTATCAGAAATTCTGCTAAAGTCTTAATGCACATTACGAATTGCTTATTTTCTGCCTCCACTAAATATAATTTAAAATCCACTAAAGCAAAACAGGCTCTCTCTCTCTCTCTCTCTCTCTCTCTCTCTCTCTCTCTCTCTCTCTCTCTCTCTCTCTCTCTCTCTGTGTGTGTGTGTGTGTGTGT
>BDUI01000255.1:198570-226894 GCA_002335545.1 Apodemus speciosus
AGAGAGAGACAGAGAGAGACAGAGACAGAGACAGAGAGAGGAGAGAGACTATTGAAAATTGTGCAGATAGTAAATTACCTTGGAAGCAAGAGGACATAAGTTCAATCTGCAACACCTGTGTTAAAAGGAGTCTAGGTATGGGCATATTCTGTTAATCCTAGTGCTGAGGCAAGAGAGTCAAGCCAATCTCATGGGCTCACAGTATGGATAGTGCCTGAGGAACAGTAGTTGAGATTGCCCTAAGACCTCCAAATCTATGTGCACATATATGTACCTGCACACAAGTGAGAACTTTCACACACACACATGAACACAATTGCACTCCCAAGAAAATAGGGAGGTATAAATATAACCAATAATATCACAAAACTTTGCTGGATGAATGAATAAGAAAATAATTTTATTAGATCCCACTCAAAACTATAAAATAACAACTCCCATCCCAGTTTAATATATAAATAAGTGAATGTATATCGGATTATGTATAAATGGGAAGACTCAAGATTAATACTTGGTTTTACCAAACACCAAAATATTACTCTTGGAAAGCACCCCAAATGACAGAAAATATATGAGCTACCCCAAACAGTACCTAGACCACTGCAGGGTAATAAGCTCCCTTCAGGTGTCTCTATGTACTTGGCTACAAGCCTGATCATAGTACAGAGACTGGTGGCCTATGAAGCCATTGAAACAGTTTCATTCCTGCCTGCTAAGTCTATTTAAGTCTGATCCAGTAGTAAGAGCTGGCAGACTGGCATTAATTGCCAGTGAGGAGCGTGCACATCTGAACCAAAAGGGTGGCACATTCAATCAGTGCCTGTCTCTTCATTTCACATTGGGAATAATCTAACTTAATATCCCATCACCGTTTGACAGGAGTGTCACTGTCTAGAGACACAAAAATAAGAAACAGTAAAGGTCCAGCAGAATGACAGCCAGAACATCTATGTGTGACAAATGGAAGTGTTCTGTACAACCCAGACTAGATACTAGATGGAGAACCCAGTTCCTCCATTTAGAGTATCCATAATCTGAATTTTACCCTATCAAGAGAGGAAAGGAAAATCTGTTTCCCTGGGCTGGCATCCTGGCCTTGAAAGCTGGGTGCAAACATGAGTGTCATCCCTGTCACTTTCCTTCACATAATCCTATGATAGCTTTTATCTTTCAGCTGTTCTTAATTCTCATTCTATCCTCAGCATTTACTGAACTGTGGATATTTTTGCCCTGATATTCCATTTATCCTCCAAATAAGATAAAAGTAAAGGAATTCATTTGGACCCAAGATAGAGTGAAGACTGTAGAACAGTGGTTCTCAGCCTTCCTAATGCTGCAATACTTTAATGTAGTTCATCATGTTGTGATGACCCCAACTATAAAAGTGTTTTGTTGCCACTTCAGAACTTTAATTTCGCTACTGTTATTAATCATAATTTAAATATATGATATCTGATATATGACCCCCAAAGGGACTGTTACAATTTGAGAACTGCTGCTCCAGAACAATGGGATGGTTTCATAGAAGTATTGGTTCAAACTCTCAGATTAGAATTTGCCCTGATATCCTGAACTCTTAATTACCTGCCAAAGCTTCTTCACTTTTCTTTCTTTCTTTCTTCCTTCCTTCCTTCCTTCCTTCCTTTCTTTCTTTTTTCTTTCATTCTTTCTTTCTTCCGTCTTCTTTCTCTTCTTCCTTCTTCATCCTCCTCCTCCTCCTCCTCCTCCTCCTCTTCTTCTTCTTCTTCTTCTTCTTCTTCTTCTTCTTCTTCTTCTTCTTCTTCTTCTTCATCCTTAAACTCTTCCTTCCAAAACAAACCCAAACCTCCATAGTTCCCTTCCTATTGCTACTCAGAACCAAGTAGATATGGCTAGCTCAAGATAATATGTGACTGTTAGCAGTTACATCAAATGGGTTACCTGGAAGGGAAGCTGGGGATGTATGGGAAGGTCATGAGACGACAACGAGACCAAAACAACAGCTTCTGTTCAAAGTCTCAAGGTTTAATGGAGGACTTAGAATTTAAAGTTTCAGGCAAGACCCTTCCCCCAAATTCCAGGGCATGTTCAGGGGAACTGGTCTGACTGTTCACTGGGCATTGACTCCACTGCTCAGGCAACTGGGCAGGTCACTTGCTTAATTCAAGAATTTGTAGATCTAGAGGAACAATGAACTTCACCTTGCTCCAAACTCTCCAACCTAGGTGGTGGTGGKGGGGGATTATGGCTAACACAGGTCAGGAATTCCTGCTCAAGGGCTGGGAGGGGAAGGCACAATAATCAATAACAATAGCCTCAGGAAATATTTGAAGCCAACATAGGAAGCAGAATAGAGGAAATGACATATGATTGTATTTKTATTATTAAAGACATATTTTTCCTTGGGGGCAGTGGTGGTTAATATTGACTGCCAAATTCACAAGATCTAGAATTACTTAGGAAACATCTAGGAATAGCTGTGAGGGATTACCTAGATTAGGCATGTCTATGAAGTATTACTTGGAGTCAGTTACCTTGCATTGGAAGACCAGTTTTGAATGTGAGCAGCCTCATTTCACATGCTGGAGTCCCAGAATGAATAAAAAAAGGAGGAGCATAGCTGAGCAATAGGCATTCATCTTTCTGTGCTTCCTGACTGGGGATATAGTGTAACCAGCTGTCTTGGGCTACTGGTGCTGTGATTTCCCCCTCATAGAGGACTGTATGTTGGAACTGTGAGACAAAATAAGTTCTTTTCCCTTTAAGTTGCTTTTGTCAGGGTATTTCACTAAAGCCATACCTCATTTGCTTCCATGTCTTTATAATAGGTGGTTAATATGTGGCATCATCACTGGTTTATAGGAGATTTCTGTAAATGGAGCTGCAACTACTGGTTGATGATGGACATCACATAAGGAGTTGTCGAATTAACACCAATCTCTGTACCATGCTTATTTAGCACAGAGTAGGCATGCTGGGTTTAGATGTCCTGACTACAGAGAGCAGGAACAAGAACATCACCCATCAGACAGGATCGCACCATGGTAGAATTATGTGATCATAGCTCTACGTGAGCCCTTCATGTTATTGACTCTGACTGGCTTTCTTTGTTCTTCTGCTGGCCCTGATGCCTGACAGCCTACAAACTCAGGGTCCACCTCTACTACTAATTGTGGCTGCTTGTCTGTTGGGTGACACAGATCTGGTTTTACAATACACCTTCCACTTTCTTCATGCTGAGTATTTTGTAATGACTCTAGTAACGTTGATTCTTTGATAATATATCACTTATTTTGTGATCATTAGAGCATACATTTGTTTTAATTTATAAGAATCTCTAATATTTCTGTCTTCTAATTTTTACCTGTCAGGAGAAAGTTGTCTCTCCTACTAAGTGTTTTACCTTTTCCAATACTTTGTGAGACTTCTATATTTGAAGCTGAGGCCCCTCCAAATCACTGTATACAGATTCAGGACACTTATTAGAGTGAGAGATACGCAGTTTGAAAGGAGGAAAGGACTGGGCAGAACAGATCCAAGACTTTCAGTTTTCATTATTTGACAAGCAAAATGACTGAAACAAGGAGAGATTAATGAAATCAACATGGAACAAAGCTGCAGAGATAGGGAGGTAAGTGGGTAGAAAAATGTAGCTGCTTTGGTGTCTGAACAGAATCTGAAAGATTAAGGTTTGCAAACTGTATAATACAACACAATACTCTCCTGATACATCTAAGTATTAAATGTAAGTTTAAATAATATTAAACAAAACAACAAATACATATTAGCAACACTTCTATAGGGCATGTTCCTTTCTGTATCCTGTGCAAGCTCTTTTGTAGCCCTATCCTTAATATCAGTCTCCTTTGTTCTAGATTGTTTCAATTACACTTTTTTTGCCAAAAAACATACACAATTCTCAGCCATATCTTTATGAGAATAAAAATATGTTGTTTTCAGGAAAATAGATACAAGACATAATCCTATTAATCAAATTTAGCCAGTCTCAGAAAGAAAAATATTGTATGTTTCTCCCATTTGTGTTTTTTATATTTTATATATACCAGCATCTATATGCCCTCTTCTCTGATGGAGACATACATAAAAACATAGCACCCATGTGCTTAAATAAAGCAAAAAAAAATACATTTAAAAAAGGAAAAATAAAAAAGAAAGATACTTTTATTTAGATGAAAATCCTCCCACAAGCTAATCTGTTTGAATATTTGGTCTTAACAGAGTGATACTGTTGCTGAGAGATTGTAGAAGTTTTAGAAGATATAACCTAGGCAGGGGAAGGGGATTGTTAGGGAGGGGGTTTAAGGATTACATCCCAAGATGTCATACATACCCTAGGAGAACATAAATGTCAGTCCAGTCTACTATACCCAGCAAAACTCTCAATTACCATAGATGGAGAAAGCAAGGTATTCCATGACAAACCAAATTTACACAATATCTTTCCACAAACCCAGCACTTCAAAGGATAATGGGTGGAAAATACAAACACAAGGTAGGAAACTGCACCTTAGAAAAAGCAATAAAGTAATCTTTTAACAAGCCCAAAAGAAGATAGCCACACAAACAGAATTTCACTTTTAACAATGAAAATAGGAGGATGCAACAATCACCTTTCCTTAATATCTCTAAACATCAATGGTCTCAATTCCCCAATAAAAAACATAGACTAACAGACTAGATACATAAACAGGACACAACATTTTGCTGCGTACAAGAAACCCACCTAAGTGACAAAGGCATTCATTACCTCAAAGTCAAAGGTTGGAAAACAATTTTCCAAACAAATGGTCCCATGAAACAAGCTGGAGTGGCCATACTTCTATTGGGTAAAATTGACTTTCAACCAAAAGTTGTCAAAAAAGATAAGGCAGGACACTTCATACTTATCAAAGGAAAAATCTACCAAGATGAATTCTCAATTCTGAACATCTATGCTCCAAATGAAAAGGCACCCACATTCATAAAAGAAACTTTACTAAAGCTCAAAGCACACATTACACCCCACACAATAATAGTGGAAGACTTCAAAACCCCACTCTCAAAAATGGACAAATCATGGAAACAGAAAGTAAACAGAGACAGAGTGAAACTAACAGAAGTTATGGACCAAATGGATCTAACAAATATTTGTAGAACTTTCCATCCTCAAGCAAAAGAATATACCTTTTTCTCGGCACCTAATGGTACCTTCTCCAAAATTGAGCATATAATTGGACAAAAAAYAGGCCTGAACAGATACAGGAATATTGAAATAATTCCCTGCACCCTATCAGATCACCATGGCCTAATGCTGGTTTTGAGTTCAAACAAAAACAACAGATAACACACCTACACATGGACATTAAACAATGCTCTACTCAATGATATCTTGGTCAAGGAGGAAATAAAGAAATAAATTAAAGTCTTTGTAGAATTTAATGAAAATGAGGACACATCATACCAAAACTTATAGGACACAATGAAAGCAGTGCTAAAAGGAAAACTCATAGCTCTAAGTGCCTCCAAAAAGAAATTGGAAAGAGCTTACACTAGCAGCTTGACAAGACACCTGAAAGCTCTAGAGCAAAAAGAAGTAGACAGCACCAAAGAGGAGTAAACAGCAGGAAATAATCAAACTCAGGACTAAAATCAACCAAATGGAAACAAAAAGAACTATACAAAGAATCAATATTCATGATGTATTTGTTTTTCATAGCTGAATAGTTTTCCATTGTGGAATACTTTCCAAATACTACCAAACTTTCTTTATCAATTCTTAGGTTGAGGGACATCTGGGTTGTTTCCATTTCTAGCTATTACAAATAAAGCTCCTATGAACACTGAGCAAGTGTCTTTGTGGGATGATAGAACATCTATTGATATATGTCCAGGAGTGGTATTGCTGGGTCTTAAGGTAGACTATTCCCAGTTTTCTGAGATACTGCCAAATTGATTTCCAACTTGATTGTGTAAGTTTGTACTCCCAACAGCAACCTAGGAATGTTCCTCTTGCTCCACATCCTCACCAGCATGAAAGCGGATTCATATTTATCACGTGCACATTGAGGATCAAGGGCCTCAACATAAAACTGGATACACAAAATCTCATAGCAGAGAAAATACGAAATACCCTTGAATGCATTAGTACAGGAGACAATTTCCTGAACAGACCACCAGTGGTTCAGGCTCTAAAATGAACAATTGATAAATGGGGCCTCATGAAACTACAAAATGTTTGTAAGGCAAAGGACAGCATCAACAGACAAATTGGCAAGCTACAGATTGGGAAAGGATCTTTGCCAACTCTACATCTGACAGAGGAATAACATCCAAAATTTATATAGAACTCATGAAGATAAACACCAACAACCCAAATAACCTCAATTTAATGGGGCACAGAGCTAACCTGAGAAAACTGAACAAAGGAATGGCTGAGCATCCTTAGTCATCAGGGAAATGCAAATCAAAACAACTTTGAGATGCCATCTTATACCAGTCAGAATGGCTAAGATCAAAAACGTAAGTGGTAACACACCTTTCTCTTTCTTTATTTGCTTCATATCAGTTATTTGGTTAAAGCAATGAGAAAAACAGTAATAATCTTTTATGCTTTTTCTATGCAACTATGTGGAAAGTAAAGTCTCCAAAGTATACCATGATGCTCTTGTTGTAAGAAGTTGCAAAGGAGATTGCCTGTTGGCATGTATTGTTACACAGGAGACAAGTCACCAAAGTTTGCTTAGGAAACCAAAGACCAAATCCTAGCTCCTCTATTTGCTATGTAGATACTGGTTGATGAAAATGTTTCACCTGGTTATAGGGGCAAAGAAATTTCAGCCCACAAACATGCACTGGGTTTCTACAAATTACACAAAGATCAGTTTCTCGATTCTGAAAGCAAATCAAAAGTACACAAATGGCTCTGGGAAAACTGGAATTATAATGGACAAAGATAACAACAATAACAAGTACTGCCTGGGAAATCTTCATCTTGATGCTCAGTTAGGTGCACTCAGTAATCTTCAAAAATTCTGAAATGTAGCTGAAGCTTAATGTGATTCAAGTGGGGGAAGGGGGTAAGCCATATCTGATCCTGCATCTGTCAACTTGAGGCTCCCAATCCACCCCTAACTCTATTATTTTTAGAAGCAATGTTATTGTCCCCATCCAATCAAAATGCTTATTGGTATACAATATCATAGATTTTGGAAACATTCATTAACATTGTTGGCATGCATTCACCTTTAACATTTGACTGCCCATAGCCAGATAAGTATTTGCACCTGGAGGCTCTTGAGCCTCCAGCCTCAGGTATTTAGCTTGGCTCTGGAATTTGGAGATTTATTTGGCTTTCTTACCATTACCTTTTGGAAATGCTGTAGGACACATTTGGAAAGTAAAAACTTTGTATGTTGAATGGGGTTTTGGGGGGGTTGTTTGTTTGTTTTGTATTTTGTTGTTGTTGGGTTTTTTTTTTTTTTTTTTTTTTTTTTTTTTTTTTTTAGCTTTCTCTAAGACCTGGATATTTGTTGAGAACACAGTATAAAAGGACTGTTGAAAAAATGTTCCCATAATATAGACCCTTACCTGATATGGCCATGCCAGTCATGATGGTTAGAAAGAAAATAGCCCCCATAGGCTCATAAGAAGTGGCACAGTTAGGGGGTGTGGCCTTATTGGAATAGATGTGGCTTTGTTGAAGGAAGTATGTCACTGGCTTGGAAGTCTCAGATGCTCAACCAAGACCTAGGGTCATTTTTTTCTTACTGCTGCTTACTTATCTGAATGTAGAACTCCCATCTTCTTCTCCATCACCATCTTTTCCATGTTTCCCACCATGACAATACTGGATTAAACCTCTGAAACTATAAGCCAGTTCCAAAGAAATGTTTTCCTTTACAAGAGTTTCAGTGGTTATGATGTCTCTTCACAGCAATAGAACCCATAACTAAGACATGTTTCCAAAGGGCATCACCACAAGACATATTTAACTTATCTCCTCAGCCCATGATTCACCAAACTAGTGAAGATACAATTCTCTTCTCCTATTTTGTCTTAGAAAACAGAAAATGAAAATGTTTGCTAAAGACATACTACTAGGCAGGCTCAAATGAAATAACCTTCATTTTCTTGCAAATATACACTGACTTCCTTTGAAAACATACTCCATTACACATTAAAGAAGTGTCACAGTCAATCTCAGTTGTCAACTCTAGTGTCTTGAGAAGTTCTAAATCAACAGTGCATAGCTCTGAGTGTGTGCATGATAATATTTCCAGAGATCATTATATCACAGGGACTGTGACATAATAGATGAGTTAATCCCTTAGTGGATTTGAACTGTAATGAATTATTGGGAAATGGTGAAAAGTAGATAGATATTGGGACTTATTTGGAGGAAGTGAGTCTTGGAGGAGGATCCTCTAGGGTATGTCATCTCTAGCTCCTTTTTGTCATATTTCCTGCTTCCTGTGAGTCAGGAAGTTTTGATTGATTTTCTTGCTATCAGGAATCAAAGAGTTTCTCTAACATTCACTCCATGGGATAAGAGACTGAAATCTCTGAGATTTGGTCCCAAATACATGGTTCCTTGAGTTGTTCTGTCAAGTATCCTTGTCACAAATATCAAACCAACTGATATGGAGAAGTTCTTTGCTTGGTAAATAATTTCTAATCCCAGCTTGTCATGTTGCCAAATTTTCTATATGACATAGATGACCTGAATCTCAATAAAACAATAGTTCTGATATGATAAGCAAGACTTGCTAATTTTCATTGTGTAACTAGTTCTACTATGATTGATTTCCAGCCAGCAATGGTTTAACATGCTTTCAAAATCCCTTTAAATATTCATTTATTTATTTATGGCTTAATTATGTAAAATGTTAGATACATCTGATAATCCAAATGCCTTTGTTTATTTCAGCTGTTGATATATCCATTCTGGTTAAAGTTATACATCCTTTGAGTTCTTTCAAGATCTTGCCTGTATTCTTAAGAATACACTTAGATCATCTGTGTATTTCTATGTATCTTAATTTCTACTCATTCTTATTTCTTTAATCTTATTAAATGGATAATATTTTGTAGATAATTCAATATATAGGATGGTGGGAAAGACAATCTTTCAGACCAGGGGAGCAAACTTCCCTTGAAGGAGATTTTGGTCATCCTCAGAATTATAAAAAACAAGAGTGAAGATGATAATTCTAAATGTTTAAAGCTAAAATCCTTAAGAGAGGTAAGAAGTCCATAACCGCCCTTTCTAGGCCACTGACATATGCCACAATGGCTCCAGTGCTTCAGAGTGCAAGACTGCCCTAGGTAGTGCATACCACTCTTCTGAGAACTAAGAATTCTTTTAACAATTCTGTTTTTCTAAGTAGAAACCGAGTTCTATGATCCATTTTCTCTGGATATAATTTCTAGAATGAACAAAATTTATTCTTTCTTTCTGTGTAACCATTCTGATATGTAACTACAATGATATTCATTTTGGGTGGCATTCATTATAGATAGAGCAATAGATTATTCAAAGAAGCTATGCTTCATGTGATGATATACCAATTTAGGTTTCCTGAATCTAGCACATTACAAGACAGTTTAACTAGCATTGAAATCTTTATTCCATAAGATCTTTGTACAGACTCTACCAAGTCTCATTTTGGGGGGATCATGCATGGAGATCTAAAGATTATGTTCAAATCTCCAATTATAAAAGTCAGGGTGAGAGCTCAATCCAAAGACTCCATTGCTAAATGCAGGTTCTTACCACTTCCATTTGTTCTCTCTTGATATCTTGACATGTTCTGGACGCTGTGCAAGCATTCCTGCTTATAATCAGTTGCCACCATAGTTTAATTTTCTATATTGTGACATAGCAGTGTTTCTTTGTGACATCACAGTACTAAACCATGACATACAATGCTGAATTGTGACATTGCAGTATTCTATTGTGCTGCCACAGTGCTGCATTGCAAAAACACATTATGAAACTGTAATACAGAACTACTCCATTTTCTCATCACACTGAAACTATGACATTGCATATCACCATACTGCCAATATAATGATCTATTGTACCATCACACTGTTGTATACTATCAAAACATTGCATGAACTATGACAGAAAAACACTGAATTCTGACATCATAATGTTCTGCTATGTGATCATGATCATCCATTGTCCACAACAATGCTGAGATATGATATCACAATGCTCAATATGACATGTCAATAGTCCACTGTGCTATCATATTAGTGTCAATTATATTATCAAAAAACAACATTGTGCCATTATAATGCTCAACTGTGCCATCACAATGTATCTTAGTTATGGTTTCGATTACTGTGAAGAGATACCATGACCATGGCAACTCTTATAAAGAAAAGCATTTAGTTGGGGACAGTTTACTGCTGAGAGGTTTAGTCCATTTTCGCCATGTCAGAAAACATTGTAGCACACAGGCAGACATGATGAAGAGGTAGCTGAGAGTTCTGTGTATGGACTGGTAGAGATCAGGAAGATAAGGACACTGGGCCAGTCTTGAGCAGTTGAAACCCAAATTTTACTCACTGTAACACACTTTCTTCAATAAGTCATGCCTCCTAACAGTCCCACTCCCTGTGAACCTACTGGGGAGATTTTCATTCAAATCATCACATTCACTAAACCTGGGACTCACTGTCTTACTATTTTAATACTGTGAACAACACCATGACCAAGACAACCCTTATAAAGGACAACATTTAATTGGGCCTGGCTTACACATTCAATACTTTATCATCAAACCAAGAAATATGACAGCTTCCAGGCAGGCAAAACATCTTCATCCAAAGGAAGCCAGGAGCAGACTGGCTCCTATTTGGCTAGGAGGAGGGTCTCAAAGCCCACCCTCTGAGTGACGCATTTTCTCCAACAAGGCCACACCTCCTTAAACAAGGCCATACTTCCTAATAGTGCTACTCCATGGACCAAGATTATAAAACCTGTCACATTCCACTCTCTGGCCCCCATAAGCTTATTTACAGGGGCCATACCTAAACATAGCATAATGCAAAATACATTTATTCTAACTTCCAAAGTCCCCACAGTCTATAGCACTCTCAACAGTGTTAAAAATCCTAAGTTCCAAGTCTCTGCTGAGATTCATCAAATCACTTAACTGTAATTCCCAAAGCAAGACAGGAAAACATCTGGGGAAACTTCAAACTCTGCATTCTCAAGTCTGATGTCAAAGCAGTCTTCAGATCTCCAACTCCTTTTTCATTTTTGTGAACAGCAACAAATTTCTTTCTCCTGGGCTGGCTCTACTCCCTGTTTGCAGCTTTTCTCAACAGGTATCCACAGCTCTGGCATCTTTAAACATCTTGGGGTTTCCAATTTAACTTCAACTTTACAGCTACTTGTTCTAATGTCTAGGATCCACACATGATTTTCTGGCCTCTTCAAAGGGTTTGCATCATTTCTCCAGATCTTTTCTTTGTAGAATTCTCCACTGCTACTGCTATTCTTGGTGGTCATACCATGGTACTGGCACCTCCAAAAACACTGGGGTGTTCTGCTGCAACTAGGCTTCACCAACAGCTTCTCATAGGCACTTTTCATGGTGCCAACCCTCAACTTCTTTACATGACCCCTTCAATCCTGGGCTGTCAGCTGCAACTAGGCTTGTACCTTCACCAACGGCCTTCTATGGCCTCTCACAGTGCCATCCCTCAGCTGCTCTTCATGAGCCCTTCATGCCTTCAAAATCAGTACCACCTGTGTGACTCTTACTCATTACCAAGTACAACTGCAACATGAGATACAATCTTGGCTATCTGGAACACAACATATTTATGCTTTCAGAAAATACTTTCCAGGAGATTTTACCTCAGTGATGTTGGTCTTTTCTATTAAGAGCCAGATAAACAGCATCAATTATACCAGTTGTCTCCTCTTCCTGACCATAAAGCCAGGGCCAAATGCTCAAAGCTGCGGGAGTTCTCCTGCTTGCTGGGAACCACTTGTACTGTTACATAATCACCAGATTTCAGTTTTCAATGAATTTTTTTCTCTGCCTAAACTTGGCTGTCCTGGAATTTGCTCTGTACATTGACCTTGAACTCAGAGATCTGCTTGTTGTGTCTCCTGAATACTGGGATTAAAGGCATATACCAAGTGGCACAGGAAGCCAGATATCTACCCAGCAGCATAGAGGAGGCAGCCAGCACAGGTGAGACCTGCCCTGCAGCTCAGAGGATCCTGTCCAGAGGCCTCTGGCAGGAACCTTCCAATTTCTGCTTCCGGCTTGGGAACATCCCCTACCACAGCATGCCATCTCCAAGTGGCACAGGAAGCAAGATATCCACTCAGCTGAGCAGAGGAGACAGCCATCACAGCCTGCACCCAGAGTTGATCCAGCCACAGAGCTACATACCCAAATACAACTACAAGATAGTGGGTCTTGCAGAAGTACTTACATACCAGTATACACAGAGAGAATGGGTCTCCCAGGAGCACAGAGAAGACACAGTCAGAGACAGCAACACAAGCTAACACCAGAGGTAACCAGATGACAAAATGCAAATGCAAAAACATCACCAATAGAAACCAAGGCAACATGGCTCCATCTGAACCAAGTTCTCTAAAAACACTAAGTCCTGGATACCTCAACACGCTAGAAAAGCAAGACCTGGATTTAAAATCACACTTCATGATGCTATTAGGAGACTTCAAGAAGGACATTAATAACTCCTTTAAAGAAATACAGGAGAACATGAGTCAACAGGTAGAAGCCCTTCGAAAGGAAACACAAAAATCACTTAAAGAAATACAGGAGAACATGGGTCAACCGACAGAAGCCCATAAAGAGGAAACACAAAAATCACTTAAAGAAATACAGGAGAACATGGATAAAAAGGAAGAAGTCCTGAAAGAGGCAAAACAAAATCCCTTAAAGAATTACAGGAAAATGAAAACAAACAAGTGAAAGAGCTCAGCAAAACCATCAAGAATCTAAAAATGGAAGTAGAAACAACTAAGAAATCACAAAGGGAGACAAATTTGGAGATAGAAAACCTTGGAAAGAAATCAGGAGTCATAGATGTGAACATCAACAACAGAATACAGAGATAGAAGAAAGAATCTCGGGTGCTGAAGATGCCATAGAAAGAATTGACACAACAGTCAAAGAAAATGCAAAATGCAAAAAGCTTATAACCCAAAACATCCAGGAAATCCAGGATAGAATGAGAAGACCAAACCTAAGGATTATAGGTATAGATGAGAGTGAAGAATCCCAACTTAAATGGCCAGTAAATATCTTCAACAAAATTATAGAAGAATACTTCCCTAACCTAAAAAGAGAGATGCCCATGAATGTACAAGAAGCTTACAGAATTCCAAACAGACTGGATCAGAACAAAAATACTTCCCTTCACATAATAATCAAAACATCAAATGTACTGAACAAAGAAAGAATATTAAAAGCAGTGAGAGAAAAAGGCCAAGTAACATATAAAGGAAGGCCTGTCAGAATTATACCAGACTTCTTACCAGAGATCATGAAAGGTACAAGATTCTGGGCAGATCTCATACAGACTCTAAGAGAACACAAATGCCAGTCCAGACTACTATATCAAGCAAAACTCTCAATCACCATAGATGGAGAAACCAAGATACCACATGATAAAACCAAACTTAAACAATATCTTTCCACAAATCCAGCCCTACAAAGGATAATAGATGGAAAACAGCAATACAAGGAGGGCAATTACACCCTAGGAAAAGCAAGACAGTAATCTTCTTTCAACAAGCCCAAAAGAAGATAACCACTCAAACATAAAAATAGTACCAAAAATGAAAGAAAGCAACAATCACTATTCCTTAATATCTCTTCACATCAATGGACTCAATTCCCCAATAAAAAGACATAGACTAGCAGACTGGATACATAAGCAGGACCCAGCATTTTGTTGCATACAAGAAACACACCTCAGTGTCAAAGACAAGCACTACCTCAAAGTAAAAGGCTGGAGAAAAATTTACTAAGCAAATGGTCCCAGGAAACAAGCTGAAGTAGCCATCCTAATATCAGATAAAATTGACTTTCAACTTAAAGTCACAAAAAAGATGTGGAAGGACATTTCATACTCATCAAGAAGAACTCTCAATTCTGAACATCTATGCTTCAAATACAAGGGCATGATCAGTTGTAAAAGAAACTTTACTAAAGCTCAAAGCACACATTGCACTTCACACAATAATTATGGGTGACGTCAATAGTACATTCTCCTCAATGCACAGGTCAGGGAAACAAACTAAACAGACACAGTGAAACTAATTGGAGTTTGTGACCAAATGGATTTAACAGATATATAGACAGCATTTCATCCTAAATCAAAAGAATATACCTTCTGCTCAGCACTTCACAATACCTTCTCCAAAATTGACCATATAATTGGTCACAAAACAGACCTCAACAGATGTAAGAAGATCAAACTAATCCCATGCCTCATATCAGATTACTATGGAGTAAGTGTGGTCTTCAATAGAAACAAAAACAATAGAAAGCCCACATACACATGGAAGCGGAACAATGCTCCTCTCAATGATACCTTAGTCAAGGAAGAAATAAGGAAAGAAATCAAATCCTTTTTAGAATTTAATAAAAATGAAGGCACAACATACTCAAACTTATGGGACACCATGAAAGCAGTGCTAAGAGGGAAATTCATAGCTCTGAGTGCCTCCAAAAAGAAGCTGGAGAGAGCATACACTAGCAGCTTATTGGCACACCTGAAAGTTCTGGAACAGAAAGAAGCTAATAAACCCAAGAGGAGTAGAAGGCAGAAAAATCATCAAATTCATGGCTGAAATCAACCAAATAGAAATTAAAAGAACCATACAATGAATCAACAAAAATATGAGCTGGTTCTCTGAGAATATCAACAAGATAGATAAACCCTTAGCCAGTATAACCAGAGGGCACAGACAGTATCCAAATTAACAAAATCAGAAATGAAAAGGGAGATAAAACAACAGAAACTGAGGAAATTCAAAAAAGCATCAGATCCTACTATAAAAGCCTATACTCAACACACCTGGAAAATCTGGAGGAAATGGATAATTTCCTAGACAGATACCAAATACCTAAATTAAATCAGGATCAAATAGACCAACTAAACTATCCCATAACCCCTAAGGAAATAGAAGTGGTCATTGAAAGTCTTTCAACCAAAAAAAAAGCACAGGACCAGATGGTTTAGTGCAGAATTCTATCAGACCTTAAAGCATACCTAACACCAATACTCTTCAAACTATTCCACAAAATACAAACAGAAGGAACACCAATGAACTCGTTCTATGAAACCACAATTAAGCTGATACCAAAGGCACACAAAGATCCAATGAAGACAGAGAACTTCAGACCAATTTCCCTTATGAATTCCAATGCAAAAATATTCAATAAAGTTCTTGCCAGCTGAGTCCAAGAACACATCAATACCATCATTCACCATGATCAAGTAGGCTTCATCCCAGGAATGCAGGGATGGTTCAATATATGGAAATCCATCAATGTAATCCACTACATAAACAAACTCAAAGAAAAAAGATCATTTCATTAGATGCTGAAAAGGCATTTGACAAAATTCAGCACCCTTTCATGCTAAAATTCTTGGAAAGATCAGGAATCCAAGGCCCATATCTAAACATACTAAAAGCAATATACAGCAAACCAGTAGCCAACATCAAACTAAATGGAAAGAAACTTTAAGCAATCCCACTAAAATCAGGGACCAGACAATCTGTCCTCTCTCTTCATATCTGTTCAGTAAGGTACTTGAAGTTCTAGCTAGAGAAATTAGACAACAAAAGGAGGTCAAAGGGATACAAATAGGAAAGGAGGAAGTCAAGTTATAACTATTTGCAGATAATATGATAGTATACTTAAGTGAACCAAAAAACTCCACTAGAGAACTCCTACAGTTGATAGACAACTTCAGCAAAGTGGCTAGATATAAAGTTAACTCAAGCAAATCAGTAGCTTTCCTATACTCAAAAGATAAACAAGCCGAGAAAGAAATTGGGGAGCCAACTCCCTTCAAAATTGTTGCAAACAATATAAAAAATCTTGGTGTGACTCTAACCAAACAAGTGAAAGATCTGTATGACAAGAACTTCAAGTCTCTGAAGAAAGAAATCAAGAAAGACCTCAGAAAATGGAAAGATCTCCCATGCTTGTGGCTTGGCAGGATAAATATAGTAAAAAATGGCCATCTTGCCAAAAGCAATATACAGATTCAATGCAATCCCCATCAAAATCCCAACTCAATTCTTTATAGAACTAGAAAGAGCAATTTGCAAATTTATATGGAATACCAAAAAACCGAGGATAGTTAAAACTATTGTCAATAGTAAAACAACTTCTGGGGGAATCAGTATCCCCAACCTCAAGCAGTACTACAGAGCAATAGTGTTTTTAAAACTGCATGGTATTGGTACAGTGACAGGCAGGTAGATCAGTGGAATAGAATTGTAGATCCAGAAATGAACTCACACACCTATGGTCACTTGATCTTTAACAAAGGAGCTAATTTCCTCCAGTGGAAAAAAGATAGCCTCTTCAACAAATAGTGCTGGCTCAACTGGATTTGCATGCAGAAGAATGCAAATTGATCCATTATGGTCCCCTTGTACTAAGCTCAAGTCCAAGTGGATCAAAGACCTCCACATAAAACCAGATACACTGTAACTAATAGAGTAAAAAAAAAACCTGAGGAAGAGCCTTGAACACATAGGCACAGGGGAAGTTTTCCAGAACAAAACCCCAATACCCTATGCCCTAAAATCATGAACTGAAAAATGGGACCTAATAAAATTACAAAGTTTCTGTAAAGCAAAGGATACTGTCAATAGGACAAAATGGCAACCACAAATTGTGAAAAGACCTTTACCAATCCTACATCTGACAGAGGGCTAATATCCAGTATCTACAAAGGACTCAAGAAGTTAGACTTCAGAGAACCAAATAACCCTATTAAAATGGGGTACAGAGCTAAACAAAGAATTCACCTGAAAAATATGGAATGGCTGAGAAGCACCTAAAGAAATGTTCAACATCCTAGTCACCAGGGAAATGCATATCAAAACAACCTTAAGATTTCACCTCACACCAGTCAGTATGGCTAAGATAAAGAACTCAGAAGACAGCAGGTGCTGGAGAGGGTGTGCAGAAAGAGGAACACTCCTCCACTGCTGGCAGGATTGCAAGCTGGTACAACCACTCTGGAAATCAGTCTGGCGGTTCCTCAGAAAACTGGGCATAATACTACCAGAGGACCCTGCTATACCACTCCTGGGCATATACCCAGAGGATTCTCCTGCATGTAATAAGAACAAATGCTCCACTATGTTCATAGCAGCTATTTATAATAGCCAGAAGCTTGAACGAACCCAGATTTCCTTTAATGGAGGAATGTATACAGAAAATGTGGTATATATATATACACAATGGAGTACTAATCAGCTATTAAAAACAAAAAATTCATGAAATTCTTAGACAAATGGATGCAACTGGTGAATATCATCCTGAGTGAGGTAATCCAATCACAAAAGAAAACTCATGGTATGTACTTACTGATAAGTGGATATTAGCCTTGAAGCTTGGAATATGCAAGACACATTTCACAGATCAAATGCTGCCCAAGAAGGAGGAAGAACAAAATATGGATACTCTGGTCCTTCTTAGAAGGAGGAATAAAATACCCACAGAAGGAGGTTCATAGACAATATGTGGAGCAGAGTCTGAAGTAAAGACCATCCAGATATTACCCTATCTAGGAATTCATCCCATATACAGTTACAAAACCCAAACACTATTGTGGATGCCTACAAGTGCTTGCTGACAGGAGCTGGATATAGCTGACACCTGGGAGGCTCTGCTATTGCATCACAAATACAGAGGGGAAAACTCTCAGCCAGCCATTGAACTGAGCACAGGGTTCCCAATGGATGAGAAAGAGAAAGGAACAAAGGAGCTGAAGGGGCTTGCAGTACCATAGAAGGAACAATATGAGTCACCAGGTACTCCCAGAGCTCCCAGGGACAAAACCACCAACCAAAGAGCATGGCCCCAGACATATCAGCAGCAGAGGATGATCTTGTTGGACACCAAATGGGGGAGAGGCCCTGGGTCTTGGAAAGACTTGATACTGTAGTGTAGAGGAATACCAGGACAGGGAAGGGGGGTGATTGAGGAAGGGGAGATGGCTTACAGGATTTTGTGGGGATGGGGAAATCAGGCAAGGTGACAACATTTGAAGTGTAAATAAAAAATATCTAATAAAAAATAAATAAAGACATATACCACAACACCTGCTTTTAAGCTTTTTTTCACCTAGAATTTGCTCTGTCCCAGGCTAGCCTTCAACTCAGAAATCTTCATGACTTTGTCTCCTGGGATTAAAGCTGTATACTACCATGCCTTGGCCTGAGCTTTTCATGGCCTCTGTTCCTCAAAATCCAGATCAAAAAAACATATGCCTTCTATTTCTGGATTGTAGTTTATTTCAGATTAAAATTTCACATAAAAACAATAACCAAGTAATAAAAATTCCTAGATATTACTATTCTTTATTCAACTTTAAAAGCATAAACAGTAAGCTTAGCTGGGTGGGATCTTTCTCTGAGGTCTCCTTTCCCTTTATCTATTATCTCCTTGAATATAGGTTTAATCTCCATTTCACTTCCTGATGCCCCTTTATTACTTTAATCATACATTTTATATTTTTCCTTTCTCAGCTTGATCCTTTCCATTAAACACACTTCATAAGTGTGGACTTTAGTATCCACACAATAGAATTCATACCACACTTTTGAGACTTCCTTTCTCAAAGCAATTAATCTAAGTATCTTCACCTTAGCCTTAGGCAGACAATTCAGCAAAATCCAGCCACCTTCATCAAAATATTACAAAACAGACTCTAGGCCATGTACTAACATTCTTCTCAATTGAAACCTCTTGAGAGAGCAGGCCTACACAGTTCAAATCACCCTCAGCTGTCCACTCGCCATCTTCCATATTCCTGCTAGGATGGCCCATTAAAACCCACTTAAAGCATTCCATGGCTTTCCAAATCCACATTCTTTCAAAGAAAAACATGGTTAAGCCTATCACTCCACTTCTGTCTTAGTTAGGGTCTTACTGATGTGAATAGACACAATGACCAAGGCAACTCTTATGAAAGACATTTAATTTGGGATGGATTACAGGTTGAGAAGTTCAGCTCATTATCAGCAAGAGAAAACGCAGCAGCTTATAGGTAGGCATGGTGCTGGAGGAGATGAGAACTCTACATCTTCATCTAAAGGAAGCTAGGAGCAGACTGGTTCCCACATGGCTAGGAGGAGGGTCTCAAAGTCCACCTTCACCATGACACACTTCCTCTAAAAAGAACTCACTTCCTGATAGTGCCACTTCCTGGCCAAGCATATTCAAACTACCACACTCACTAATTTAGCAAGGATGGCTGTCCATTAAACCCACAGGATATACCTGTCTTCATCGCCCTCATCCTCATTCCCCAGTGGTGTTATAGTTATGCATAACTGTGTCTAGCTTTTATATGAGTAATGAGGATTGAACTCAGCTCCTCATACTTTCATGACATGCAACTTCATAACTGAACTATTTTGTAAGCCCTAATACCACAAAGTCAGAAAGACTGCTAAATTTAGCTTGAGACATGTCTGTTCTGATTCCTGTGAGATGGATATCTTTGCTAAGTCATATTATCTATATGAGTTTCACATATCTCATTTGTGAAATGGAGATAAATGTGTATTATTGTCGCCTTATAATGATAATAGATTTACATGAGAATCAAATTAAACAGTGTATGTGCTTTTATTTTGCAGTTCTGAACTTGTAATTTGAAGGTAGTCTTGGTCTAACTGCCTCAACTCTGAATAAAATATTAGTCCTAGATATATTTCAGTAAGAGATATATTTCATGATGAAATTTTCTTGTTTTATCTTTATTTCTGTTAAAATGAAATTCAAAGAAACATTTAGGTATGACCTGAATGTGTCTGCCCTCTACCTGCAGGCATATTAAATGTAATTTATATGTCTATTAAAGCTATACATGAATACTATAAGACAAGTTAAATGGTGCTATAAGATGTAACTATAAAAGAAAACCAGCTATTTCTGCCCCAGCCTCTGGTCCCTGCCCTGAACACCATCTGCTTTTTTTCTCCAGAGGTAATCACTTTTAGTTCCTCTAATTATGAGGATATTTAAAGCACTAAATTTCATTTATTGAAACAATATTTTATATTGAAAGATTATATAAATACTCAATATTTGTTTTCATATAGTGACTTCCCATTATTAGATTTAAATTTAACTTATATTTATATGCAAGCTCCTCAACTTCAATTTGGTCATATCCCACCACTCAAAAAAGCCCATTATAAGGCCAGGGTTGAATGCAGTTCCTGATGAAAATGAAGGACTAGCAGCTGCCTCTGCACCACCTTCTTCTGAAGAAAAAGAGAGACAGGTATTAGAGATTACAAAGAGAGTGATAGGACAGTGAAAAGGTATAAAGAAACAAAAAGTTCATCAGGTAAATAGGAAGAAGTTGTCCACAGCTACAGCCCTGACTTCCTGCTCTGGGATGGAAATGAAAGCCTCATACACAAGTTAAGCCAGGAGATTGCCCTGAGAAGAGACTGATCAACAGAACAAGCCCATAGTTCCCACCAGTCTTAAATTCAATAGGAGGATGTGCTGTAGATGTATCAACTGGGTCTGGCAACACAGCTCCTACACTTAAGACTATAAGAACATTGAGGAAGTAGGGAAAGAACAGTTGTCAGGGCCAGAGAACCAGGATATTTGAGATGTGATTGTGTCTTCTAGAAATGACAGGGAAGCTTTACCAATGACACCTCAACAATATGGCTGCCTAAACAAGATTAAACAAAAACAATACAAATAAACATCCTCGCAAATCTCACTGGACCCCACCCAGAGATAAAGAACTACAGGAATGCTGAGAGCAGAAGTAGTGTTCTCCAGAGATGAGATTCTTAATTGTTCAAACAATACAAATTGCTCAGCAATGAAAACATATACATGCAAGTAACATCATAAAAGAGAGGAAGAAAGCCTAAGACAAGGGAGGGGTAGAAGAGAGGAAAGGAAAGGAAAGAAGAGAAATAACTGTTCCACCATGATAATGGGGTCATTGTTTGAGAACCTCTATTCTGAGGACCTGAAAATAAGAACTAATCACAGTTCTGTCTGAGAATGCTCTAAGGCAGACTATGGGTAGGATAGCATCATTAAAAGATTAAATCAGAGATCAGTAGCAAGGAAAACTAAAGGACCTATACAAATACACAGATATTAAACCATACACTCTTGTGTGATGAGTGGAAATTATGCACATAAATAACAACAAAGAAACTTAATAGATTTTATTTATGTATTGGTATATACACATACATATGACAATAGTAACCAAAGAAGAAATGGTTATCAACTTAATGTCAGTGCATAAGAAATGCTGGAAGGGTATCTGGAAGGAGATGGAGTGTGTGTGTGTGTGTGTGTGTGTGTGTGTGTGTGTGTGTGTGTGTGTGTGTTTGTGTCCAGAGAAAACTATATCAAATCATTTAAATTTCCATTTCATTAAAATTGGTTCTTATCCTCATTATTTGCTGTTAGGTACTGATGTGATATTTGACTCATTCTTTAATTCCAGGAAAATGCATTTTATGATTTTGAATTGCTTTTTGTTTTGATACCTTTTGTCTTATTGGGTTTTGTTTTACTTTGTTTCTTTTTCTTTGATTTTTATTTTTTGTTTTCAGTGGGTTAGTTTTGAGAGAGAGAAAAAAGCATAAAGTTGGGTGGGTAGGGAGGTGGGAGAATTTGGAAAGAATTGGGGAAAGGGGAAATATCAAAATATATTACATGAAAAATGTAAAATTAATAAAAATTGCTAGTGTATAGGAAGGGGGTAGAGATTATAGACCATGGATCTAATTGTCTTCCATTTAAGGATGCAAGGATGATTCAACACATGCCAGCCAAGAAATGCAGTAAAGTACATGACTAGTTCCAGAAACAGAAAATTAACAAACGTAACAAATGTCAGCATCTCATGATAAAATCTCTGAAGAAATTTGGAGCATGTCAATGTAGTAAACATTAGATATGACAAAACTATAGCAAACATTATAATAAGGAAAAATTGAAAGCATTTCCTCTTCAGGCAAGGATGAAACAAAGGTGTCTACTCTCTATACTCTCATGATAAAGTTTGAATTCTTAGAGTAATAAAGTAACAAAAAAGAAATAATAGAAGTCAAATTGACTTTATTCTAAAAATTAAAAAATCCTATGGATTTCAGCAGAAGGCTCTTATATCAAGTAAACATTTTTAGTGAAGCAGAATAGAAAACAGATACACAAAAATCAGTAGCATGCAGAGTCCACTGCTGTGTAAGATTACTGATGACATTTCTGCCCAAGCAGTTTACACAGCCAATAGAAAGAATGCTTTATAGAGGATGGATATAGTCATAATGCATAGCATATACATATGAAATTGTCAAAAAGAAAAGATAAAATTCAAAATTAAATAATTAGTGTTTATTCTATAATAAGCATACAAAGAAAGTAATCAGGAAAAAGAGTCCTATTGAAATCAGCCTTCAAACAACCTAAGAATAACACTAATTAGTGAAGTAAGTCATCTATTACAGAAAGATTAAAATGTTGAAGAAAAAAATAATAGAAGCTTTCTGGTCCACACCTACACCTGCAGCAGTCCAGATCAGCATCCCACCCCACCCCACTGCCTTCCAGAAAGCACAACCCAAGACATACAGCTCCACCTGTATCCTGGTAGGCCTGCTCCGACCAGGAACACCCAGGGTAGCCAACACCAGAGACAACCAGATGGTGAAAGTCAAACATCAGAAAAGAATGAGCAGAAACCAGCTCTCCTACTGCAGCAAGCCCTAGATATCATAACACATCTGAAGAGCAATACTATGATGTTAAATACCATCTCATGAAGATGATAGAGGTCTTTAAACAGGATATAAACAATTGCCTTCAAGAAAAATAGAAAAACTCAGTCAAACAGGTAAAAGCCCTTAAAGAGGAAACAAATAAATCCCTTAAAGAAATACAGGAAAATACAAACAAGTGAAGAAATGAATAAAATGGTTCAAGACCTAAAAATAGAAACAATAAAGAAATCACAAATAGAGGCAACCCTGGAGATGGAAAACCTAGGAAAGAAAACAGGAGCTATAGTCTCAAGAGTCAACAACAGAATATAAGAGATTGAAGAGAAAGTTTCAGACATAGAAGATAACACAGAAGAAATGTATAAATCAAGCAAAGAAAAGACCGCATGCAAAAAGTTCCTGACTCAAAATATCCAGGAAATTTGAGGCACCATGGAAAGACTAAACTTAAGAATAATAGAAGAGGGTAAATATTCCCAGTTCAAAGGGCCAGAAAAATCTTCAACAAAATCATAGAAGAAATCTTCCCTAACCTAAAGAAAGAGATAGCTATAAATGTACAAGAAGCTTAGAGAACACCAAATAGATTGGACCAGAGAAGAAAATCCTCCCACCCACAATAATCAAAACACTAAATGTACAGAACAAAGAAAGAATATTAAAAGTTGCAAGGAGAAAAGATCAAGTAACATATAAAAGCAGACCTATCAGAATTACATGGCTTCTCAACAGAGATTCTAAAAGCCAGAAAATCCTGGACAAACATCTTACAGACACTTAGAGACCAGAGATGCCAACCCACTTTATTATATCCAGTAAAACTCATCATTCACCATAGATATTCTATGACAAGACAAAATTTAAACATTATCTTTCTACTAATCATACCCAGGGGAGTCCACCTTCTCAGAGAAGGGGAAGGAGTAAAGAAGGTACTCTATAAGGCAGGGACTGAAAGGGGAACAGCTTTTGGCAGATGATGATGATGATAGATGATAGATAGATAGATAGATAGATAGATAGATAGATAGATAGATAGATAGATAGATAGATAGATAGATAGATAGATGATAGATAGATAATAAACTTGCCTGACACCAGGTTCCTCCCTCCATCACCTTGACAATGATATCTGTACCTCTCTACAGTCACACAACAAATTCCAGGATACTGAACATATCAAGTTGCTCCAACAATGGCCAGCAGAAAGTTCACAATAGAACAAGGGCAGCTCTCAAAACATTAAGAGCAGAAAAGGGCCCTCTTGCATCCATGTATCCCAATGGACAACGAGGAGGCAGCTCTGGCCAAATTCATTAGCAAAACCTTGCCTCCATGTATGAAAAAAAGGTAAGAAACAAAAGCAATAGGTATGAATCAGAAAGATCTTTGATAATTCTACCTCAGAAGAATTATTTTATCAAAAATGACTGCAATGGCAAAAGTAAAACACAAGTTTAATGCAATTCCCACCAAAAACACCAAAGACACTCTTTAAAGAGATAGACAAATAATCAGTACATATCACAAGAGACTCTCTGAATATCCAAGTCAGTCCTAAACAGAAATAGCCATCCTGGAGTCACCACACCTGACTTCAAGTTATACTACAGAGCCATAGTAAGAAGGGTGGCATGAAAGTGGCACCAAATTAAAAACACTGACCAGTGGCCTAAAAATAGAGCAGAGAAACAATTACACAACAACTGAATGAAATAAATACTGGAATTAAAGACAGACTCTTCAACAAATGGTGCTGGGATAACAAGATATCCACATGTAGAAGACTTAAACTATTGTTCTATACAAAGAACCACTTCAAAATGGATCAAGCATGTTCACTTAAGACTGAAACCTTCTAGAGAAAAATATAGGAGGGACAATTCAAGGTATAAACATATAGGGAAAAACTTTCAAAAAAGAACTCAAAATAGCTCAGGAAATTGCCCCAATAATTAACAGAGTAGCCTAATATTAAAATGCTTTACACAGTAAATGAACTAGTGAACAGATGCTACAGAATAGAAGAATAATTTACCAATTGTTCTTCTCACAAGGAATCAATATCTAGAATTTGTAAATGCTCAAATAATTAAATAGAACCCCAAATTACTAAATCAATAAATATACAAAAGAACTGAACAGTTCCTCAAATAAGAAGTATAATAGCCAATAGTTATAAGAACAAAATATTCAATATCCTTAGTTTTCAAATTAAAACTATATTTAATTCTGTGCCATCCTAGTCAAAATGGGTAGGATCATGAAAACAGTGGACAACTAAGTTATCTAATTGCAATTTCCCCAAACTAGCAATCCCTCTGTCTTCTTCATCCTGTAGGTTTAAGCTTCTTATCAATAATACCTTTACTGTTTATTTAGTACAACAGATGTGCCTTGTGAAAGGATCACCCTTCAAATGAGTGAATGGCCAGAGTCCCAGGGCTGCAACTGCACACTTAGCAGCTGAGGAAAGTGAGGTAGTCTATAGCTAAAGAGCTCTCCCAGTAGATAAGGTATTTGTCATGGGAAAATCCAATCAAATCATCCTTCACTTAAATTCCAGAGGGTCCCAATCTACTAAATCAACAAGTTAGGACAATACTCCTCTCTCACACAGTTCTCACATTCACAGTCATACCCTGCTCATTAAGATGCTTGGTAAGCAAAGCCAGTCTATAGAAATTAGATTTCAATACAATTAAGATAACTTTTTTCTAGTTTGACGTTGTTCACAGGACTAATTTTTAAAGAAAGCAATGCATGGATTTCTGTTTTCATAACTAGAAAATTTGTCCCATAAATTCACTCTTTCTGAATACACAAAAGTCCTTGGTTCATTTGTATTATTTAATATTCTTGTGATTTCCTTACCAAAGTGGAAGAAAATAATTTTTCTTATCACAACTTGAATATAGTCTCATTCAATGAAAATAAAGATTGCCAGTTAATAACAAAAATCATCAATACAAACACCAGAGCTTTCAACTACATACTCCTACCCCATGGCAGACAAAAATGATGGTGTTGACTACCTACAAATTAAATCTCTTCATGTTAAAATCCACATAAGCAATGTATAAAGCAAATAGCAAGCTGACAAAATATTTGTACTAACATGACATAATATTATGATTAATACTTTAAGTATGTAATTATGTCTTGATATCTCCATCTGGAAAATGAGCTTCTTGAAGGTAGAGTGTTTTTCTACTTTTATTCTGACATCCATTTCAGGGATAGCTTGTCCATTCTTCCAAAGTGAAGTAGGCTGAGTTAGACTTGGCTAGATTAGAAGTTCATTCTAATTCTGCCTCACAATATCTCATGCAAAAGTTGATGCTTGTTAAATATTTCTTGAATGAATGAGTGTTCAGAGAAAGAGAGCCATTTCTTTCCTATGAAGGTCTATCAGGAGCTGTTGGATCTTCTGATATCACATTGAGTTTCTAATTTCTCAGCCACAGGAAATCAGAACACTATTTATGCACCTGTTACTTTTGGTGTTTGGGAAACAGAAATCTACAACCTTAAATAACTCTCCATTAGGAGCGGGAAGGCAGGATATGTTTCAAATGGGTGTGGCATTGTGATTATCTGGATGTCTGCTAAGGAAAAAGAAGCATAGTTAATAACCACCTACAGTATGTCTAGTTTCCTGCCTAGCACTGCATTTATGTTAAAGCAATGCTCCTCCAAAGGACTACTGTGACTGAAAAGCCATCTGGTCAGTATTTTGTAGCCGATCAAGGGAGGACTTGAGTTTAAATTGAAGATTGTGTGTCCTCAAAGTCGATGTATGACACTGTTTTTGGAGGCTCCCTAGATGCCTTTTCTCAGTCAGCTCAGCTTACCTCAGCTCTAGAAGGATGTGGGTAGGACAAATGAAGTCCACTCAAGTGTCCTTTGTCCCTGTGGGACTCACCTGGGGCAGGTACAGTGCAATTGTGTGTGTGTGTGTGTGTGTGTGTGTGTGTGTGTGTGTGTGTGTGTGTGTGTAGTCTCTCACGAGCATACTCTTCTCCAGATAAAAGAGCCAAGGCTGAAGTCACCTGGCCAGGTATAAGTTGCCTGATATTGGTGTAGAAGGTGATTTATTGAAAGTGCTCCAGAGCCGCCATCTTTACCATTGCTGATTCGAAGCAAGCTGGCTCGGGTACCCGAGATAACCCAAGTTTAAGATCTCTGGGGACTCAAACCACCAGACAGCGATCTGCACTCAAGAGCTAAGCAGAGCCGCAGTCCCTGCAGGCCAGCCAGGTGTAGGTTCTGAGCCCTGTGGGGGATCTTGCACTGCTGGCCACTGCAGCCTGATTTGCTGTTGCTTGGATTGGACGAAAGGACCAGGTACCCGAATTATCCTGAGTTATCCCGAGTTTAAGATCTCTGGGGAATCAAACAGCCAGGCAGCAATCTGCGCTCAGGAGCTAAGCAGAACAGCAGTTCCTGTAGCCCAGACAGGCATGGGTTCTATGACCTGGGGGGATCCTGCACTTCCCGCCACTGCTGCCATCTTTGCCACTGATGGTTCGCAGCAAGCTGGCTTGCATTTAAGATCACTGGGGACTCAACCTACCAGACACCGATCTGCGCTCAAGAGCTAAGCAGAGCAGCTTTCCCTGCTGGCCATCCAGATGTAGGTTCTGGCCCCTGGAAAGGCCAGCATCTTGCCTCAGGTCAAAGCAGCAGGTGGTCATCGACCCCCATGGCCACCAACTTACTTGGCCATCTATGCAGGCTGTGCCTGGATTACAGCAGAAACAGCTACCTTGCCTCGGGGCACCTCACACAGCTAACAAGACAGAGACCTGTGGACTGAGAACACCATGATCTAGGCTCCAGCAGTCCAACCAGGGAAGCTCTACTCCTGCAGAGAATCGCATGGTTAGACAGAGCCCCAAGTCCCGCCACGATCTTGCACCTGGTGGCCTGACCAGGTCACCACAAAAAACCAACAGAAGAGCCCAGGTCACCATAAAGATGTAACAGACTAGCCCAGTTCTGTGGGAAAAAAAGATCTGATTCTTAAGAGCTGGCATCTAAAAAGGCCAGGAGGAGACAGTGGGAGGCCATCTGCATACCCAGCAGCAAGCAAGGTGGAGTCTCAGGGCCAACCCAGCAGGACTGAGGAGATAAATCGGAGCCCAGTAGCTTAAACCATTCAGCATCCAACTCAGGAGCACAGTCACCCTCTGTGACAGCAGTAACTAAAGCCAGGCTCACAATAGTTTCAAACACCAACCAGTAACAACCACACCAACTAACTCCAAAGATAAACAGATGGCAAAAGGCAAATGTAGGAAC
>BDUI01000255.1:237872-252257 GCA_002335545.1 Apodemus speciosus
TATATATATCAGAGTGAGTTAAAAAGAGAAGCTAATCCAGGGAACAAAGAGTGATTCTCCAAGATTCAGAGTTCTTGTCAAATTTCATGGGAACTAACAATGTTATGTCAAGGTGAATGGTTGAAGTAGGTGTCCCAGCTAAAACCTCAAATGATAAAACTCAAGTCACTCTGAAGCAAGGCTGTTCCAGTCAGGCTACATTCAAGCAAGGGTGGGCTACAACCCAGCTCCTAAGCCAAGCACCAGCAATATTCAATGCACATGAACCACTGATATATGGAAGAGATGGTAGTAAATAGACATGTGCAAGCAAAGGTTGGGCAATGACTGGTCAGGACCAAGTTCCAGCACAATCAGAGATACTAACAGTCTCTATCAAAAGTAAGGACAAAACAGTGACAAAGAAACTTCAAATCTCAAATATCCAAATGGTTCTCAATGCTATGTCAGAATCTGTTATACCTGTCTGGGATACCACTTTTAAACTTGTCTTCTTGAGGTCAGCAATGCTGAGCATGGCTGGTGTTATCTGAGTCAAATGGCCTGGAAGAGTACACAGTTTACTTGATCTTGTTGAAGAATCTCAAGTCCCAGAATAGTCTTTAGGGCAGATCTCATTAGGGTTGATTTTTCCAGAAACACATCTTTTCAATGTAGGACCACCTTTGAAATGAAAAAATAACACCATAGCCCCATTTCTCTGAGATTCTTTTAAGCTTCCTCTTTTAACTTCAACATTCCTTCCATGGACACTTTTCAGGACCTTGTTTTAAGTCTTTTGAGATTAGGGGTTAAAGTTCAACTCTTAATTGAGCCTTGTCACACCAAGAACAGACACAAAAGGCTATCTGCCAGGCTGAATTTACATACTTAACAGCCCAGTTTTCTCTTCCTCTCTGCCATTCAGCACAGGAAGTGACTGCAGAAGCCTTAATTTCTGGGTATTCTGTGGCCATGAAGGGTAGAGATAAAACTGCGTTGTCTGTTTTGTAGAGGGGCCCAAGGGAAAACTAAAACTGAGCTTTAGCTGCTTGAGTCTTATCAAAGGAAGAATAGTTCCTGTGCTTTTATTTTTTTTAAATAAGTAATACAGATAAAAAACTTGCAAGTAAGAACATGAAATTAAATTTGCCAAATAAGCTAAGAATTAGTCCTTGGAGAAAGTTTATCTCTACTGCATAGTCAAACACATCAACTTTCCGGCACCTGAGAGTTACTGCATGGCACAGATTTAGTTTGTTCTCCTCGAGACAATATTATCTGGTACAAGGAACAAGAAAAATTAATACATGTTTTAGCAAACACAATTACAAATTGTGAGAAATGATTTCTGGGAGCTGTTCATTAGTACATCCAGCATTATGTTTTGTGCAGTAGCTAGCAGGAAGATAGGACCAGTCCAAACTCCCCTGGCAAGGGATAAGTGGGCTAACCAGAAGTCTCCCACATCTCTAAGTGATTAAAAATGGAAAATGTGATCTCTAGTCATTCATAGATGGGCATTTCTCAAAGTTGGACTTGGCAGTTTGTGGGAAAAACTGAAATGTACTCATGCAGCATTTACATAAAGATCATAAATCCATTTTGATTTTCCTTCAAATAAGTTTTTGCCATTATAAGGAATAATTTTCACCCCAATAGCTCTATAAATACATAAATGGGTCCATATCCAAACCAATAATGATTTCATTTGGAAAGGTGCCAATGATATCATCAGAGAGCCTCTACTGACATTAAGCAAATGTCAAATACTATGAAATAGAGAGAGGATGTAAGTCTCAGATAAGTCGTCCTGCTTGGGGAAGAAGGGAAGACAGAAAACCAGCAACCTCTGATCCTTGCAATATCTTTTTTTTAAAGCTTGAGAAGAATTTTATTAGAGTTTAGAAGAAAATACTCCAAGGCAGACAAGCTGTAAATCTCTACCCCTGTGATTCAGTTAAGATTTCATTGCTGTGAAGAGACACCATGACCACAGCACCTCTTCTAAAGGAAAACATTTCATTGGGGCTGGCTTACAGTTTCAAAGGTTCAGTCCATTATCATCATGGCAGGAAGCATGGCATAATCCAGGCAGGTACAGTGCTGGAGGAGCTAAGAGTTCTACATCTTGATCCACAGGCTGCAGGAGACTGTGTCCCACAATGGGCGAAGCTTGAGCATGTATGAAGTCAAAGCAAAATCTTAACCTATTCTGCTTTAGTCAAATGGTGAGTACCAAGAACTGACAAAACAAAGGAAAATCTTCTCCATCTACCAATCACTCCTTAAATAGTTGCTTCATTGGAGTTAACCACATGAGATAATGTAAGTCCTGATTTATCTACAGGGACTCTAGGATGCAAGAATCTTATTCTTTACTAGTAACTAAGGTTTTACTAGCTTCATCTCACACTTCCTAACCTACACTCAATCACATGTAGAACTTTATAATTCTATAAACATGAATAATTTCTCCATTATCATTGAAATATCAGTCTCTAGTGGGCACTGCTATTTCAGTTAAAGGAAAGATGCCAGTTTCCAGAGTTGGTCTCTAGAGCATATACTACAACTGAGATGCCAAACAACAAGAAGACATTGTAGAGACTCCTGCTTCTGGGGCCACCCTAAAGCTGTGAGATCATTACCAGTCATGGGATGCTTCCTACTTACAGCCTTCCCTATTATGTAAGCCTTATTCTTGCCAATTATGTCTGATAGTGGAACCAAAAATCACATCCCAAACCATAACTAAAGGGAAGTCTAAGAAATACTGCTTTTAGCTTCCCAGTGACTATAGCACAAGCGACAGAACAGCTAGAGGAGCTGCCAGCAGATGTGGAGAGAGCCAGTCTGCACTATTCATTTTTCCACTGTGGCTTCCATCCAAGCCTTAAAATTGTGAAAAAAATCAGTCAAGAAGTTGCCAAGATATCCTTGTTTAGAGGGCAGAGATGTAAAAGGTGTTCTAAAGTGAGATGTTGCTTGATTGTATCTTCTATGCATGGACTGGTAATAACACACCTTTTCTAAATGGTCCTTTGCAGATCATACATGGGGCAGTTTTGCTGCCCAGGTTTCCTTGATTCTCCTTTAAGAATGGCTTGTATACAAACATGCACACTCAGAAATCAGGCTTGGGAGTTTAAGCTATATGCTGTCAAAATGCTGACTCTATTTTTTATGTACCCACACAGCACTGACTACACACAAAATCTCACTTCAACAGTACAACAAATGACATGATGAGGTACATAATATTCTTTTGTCCATGACACTGAAAGGAATAAGGTCTTTAAAAAATTTGCAAACTTTTCTGTATATAAAATAACAAATAAGTAAGAGATGGGAGCTGGTGGTATGATGGCTTCAAAGATCACCCTTTCCTATATTGTTGTATTCCTAGGCTTGATCTAGAAGATTGGATTTTTCCTTACCTAAAAGCCTCCTACCTCTTTTAGGCTTGGATTCCAGTGACTCTAGATCATTTCCAAAGAGGATATTCTATCTCAATGCACAAAGATATCTTTCAGTTGATGTGATTGTACCAAATAAATTAAAGAATCTAGCCTTGGATCTAAAGCCAGTCCTAAGGAGCAGGAATATTTTTGTGCTGTGAACTGATTGCTTCACTAGCCCCAACTCTTCCCTAGGAGCTACTGAGCAAAAGATGAAAATCAATTGTGTACACATGTATTTGTTACTTTTATTTTCATTGCTGTTATAAAGTATCTGACAAATACAACTTAAGGAAAGAAGTTTGAGGTCTCAGATTTAGGGTACAGTGAATCATGGTGAAGAGATCATAACAGGACCTTGAGGCAGCTCGTCACATTGCATCCACAGTCAAGAAACAAAGCAGGTGCTCAGCTTTTCTTCCATCTGGGACCTGTCACTCATACAACGGTGTCAATCACATTCAGAGCAGACCTTCTGGTAAGCCTTTCTGGAAGCATCCTCAGATCCTTCTAAAGATTTGTTACAATGGAGATTCTAAATCCAGTTAAGTTGTCAATATAGGGCAGCAAACAACATAATCATAGGATTAAAATCTGCTATCGTTAAGCTGTATATAGGGAAGTATGTGCTGTTTAGGACACAGAAATCTCATCTGGCTCCTGTTTTCACACCATAGCTTGTTCTTTCCTTCACTTTCTTTTTTCCAAGTACAAGACAATAGTGAGGTTAAATACACAGGCTCAGTTTGGTTTTTATTCCTGACTCAAACACTTATGAGGAACAAAGGGTTGAGTTTGCTACTTGTTTCCTCTTAACCTTCACTTTTCTCATAAGTGAAATAATGATTGCTATGTGCCCAGCATATAAGGTTATTCATAGAACCATTGAGTGGCTTTAAAATGAGTCTATTGAAAGTAATGGCATACCTTTGGTGCATAATAAGCACTGAATAAATGAGAGAAATTACTTATTATTCATCATGTGCAGAGTTCTGTACCAGGTACCCTGAAAGTTCTTACTATCTGAAATTCAACAAAAATTTGTGGAGTGCTATGGGTTACAAAGGATATCATTTCTGCCCTATGGAATCACACCATTCCATGGAGACAAATTGATAGACAAATCAATGCAGTTAAAGTGTATATTAATCCGCTGTACCTATACATTCCACACATGTAGGCATGGGTGGTTTTCTCTACTTAGTTAAAGTATCTGTCTTCAAAAGATAATACAAAAAGCAAGTGGAGTAGCAACTTACACAAAGGGATCCCCAGGTCAGGGACAAATCTCAGGCATGGAGTATGAGGTAATATTTTGTAAAGTCTGGTAGGAACTTAGTCATATGCAGTTACATACTATGTTAGCTACCATTTTGTAAACCATTTAAAACACTGTATACAGTGTGACAGAGTCAATGCAGAGAGAAGCATTTGAGAAAATCTCATTGCCAAGAAGTAATCAATTAGATTTCCCCATCCTTCTTACTTAAATGGGGTGGAATTACAGCTGATGCCAAGAACTCCTGATAAGATTTTTTTGCATCTGTCTCCCCCAAATCTCTGCAACTATAGAACATTACTTCTTTTTCTGCTCCCAAAGCCCTGACATGCAATTCTTCAGTGTGATACTGCCTTTGCCTCTGCCCCAGCTATTTTTCCCCTGAGCCATTGTTTTACTCACAACTCTGGTCAGTCAGTACAGATGTAGTGACATGAAGTTTGAACTGAGCTACAGGAAAAAACAAACAGCACAGATGCTTTGTTTCAGATAATACAAGTTACTGTTATGTTGATTGATAAGGCTTGGGCATATAGAATAGGAGAAAAATGCTATTTTGTAGGAAGGAGAGAGGTAAAAACATAATATGATGTGAAATACCCATGCATTGGGAATGTCTGTATTCACTCAGCTCTTACTGTTCCTAGTGGACAGGATTTTCTAAGCAGTGACAGCATTTTAGAGGTAGCAAGGTCTTCTTAAATTCTGAATCCCAATACCCCTGACTTTGGAAATGAAATTATATCTAGAGAAACAAAGGACACATTTGTTCTTGTTTATAATTTCAAAAGTATTTTCTTTTATCCAAGAAATGTCTCTTAGGTCACAGTTATAATTCATGCCATGAAAACTGTCTTAACTGAATATGTATAGTCATAAAGATATGAAAATATATGAAATACATAGGTTATGTTTATGCATGCTCTGAAAGAAAAATATTTTATCTTGCTTTCTGACACTGTGACAAAAATGTCTGAGAAAATCATCTTAGAGGAGAAAAGATTTATTTTGGTTCATGATGTCATAAGTTTCCATCCACCATCACCTGGCTCCATTATTTTGGTCCTATGGTAGGACATTAACTACATCATGGAGGAAGGACATGGTAAAGAAGAGATGCTCACCTCCTGGCATCTAGAAAACTGAGGCAAGAAGGGGCTGGGATCAAAAATATATCCTTCAAAGACACATTCCAATTACCTATATATTCCAGATAGACCAATCTCTAAATAGCCTATTAAGCTATGAATTTATCGAGGAGTTAAGCCACATTCCAATGACCTACATCTTCCAGATAAACAAATCTCCAAATAGCTTATTAAGCTATGAACTCAAAACGTTAAACCATTGAGGAGGCTGTAGTGGGAGTTTTTTCTACATCACTTTGGCTCTTAGTGGATGACACATACACACCTGCCCAGAAGCTATCTTTGGATATGCAAATGAAAGACACACATACATTAACTTATTTTTAAAATGCCTTGGCTTCCTCAAAGGCTGGGTAGTTCTACACCTTTCCCTGCTATCCCAGGCCTAATAAGGGAAGTGGCCAGTGGCCACTTATTTAAAGTGTGACATGGCTGGTTGGCTTTATCTCCTGGCCCTCCTGCATCCCATCCTTCTACCCAAGTCTCAGCAAATCTCTCTGTTCCTCTCTGTGCCATCTCTCTAGCAATTCTAAGGGTCCTGCCCAGTGCCCAGCTATTTGCCATTGACATCTTTATTGATCTATCAAAAACCAATTGGGGACAAGGACCTTTAGCATTTGGACACACAGACTCCTGATTGGATCAAAGCATTAGAACCAGTCTGCAACAAGAGGCTAGAGGCCTTACAGTAGACTCACCTCTAAACACCCTCCCTTCACACATCACTATGCTGGAAACCAAGCTTTTACAGAAGTCTTTGGAAGAATATTCTATATATATAAGCTACAACAGCGATGTACACCTATGGATATTTCTTTCAGGATTTGTTTTTCTGGGGATAGACATGAGCACAACAATAGTGTGCAGTACTGGTTTTAGGAGTCAGGGCTAACTCTGATTTACCTGGGTCTGGCTACATCTAAGACATGTGGGTCATTTGCTCATATTACTTAGCCTTTTTGAGCCTCAGTTTCCCTACCTATAAAATGGAGGGTATGATGCTGGAAGTCCTTCACTGCATTGCTATCAGGATCAACTGGCAATAGTACACACAAATACCTGAGAAAGGACTGTCACCAATTCCCCCACTCAGTTGGCAGTAGCTAACATTATTAGCTCTGTTGAACAAACAAATTCTGTAGGCATCTTGCAGCAAAGACAGTCTAATATGTTTGGTGTCCACTTAAATCGTATTTATTGTGTTTCTCTTGTCCCTCAGGCTATGCTCAATATTCACAGCCTAGGAATTCTGATAGCAGCATCAGCATTGATTGTGGAACCACCAGGGGGACTTTCTTGGCTGGCCTGTCCTCCAGATGACCATATCACATGGCCATCTGGGGACAAGAAGTTCCTGCCAACTGGATTTGGCAGGGGACATGTGGGAAGCAGGCCTGGTAGAGCCTCTGTGTTAGCTGGGCAGAGTAAGCAGGCAGATGTTGGCTCCAACACAGATAATTTCCAAGATGGTGGTAGCCACTGGTGTCAGGTTATGCTAATTGGGTTGCCTCCTGATACAGCAGTCTCATACAGCCCTGGAATATCTCTGCTATTAGAAAAGGACTCTTCCTACCTCCCATTTTGTGGTAATTTCAATCCCATGGAAAAGGCATGGTTCAGTTAGGAGGCTTGATATTCAGAATAAGAAGCTCTTATGCTATGCCCAGTTTCCTATTGAGTTACCCTTTTGCTTGAAAGAGAAAATGACATGACCAAGTTCATCTGGCAAATTCATAAGCCCGATAATGGCTAGTCCTTGAATTTGAGGACAAGTTTTCCCATCTTTTATAGACAAGACACACCAAACATTAAGTTAGTTCCCTGCCAGAAGATTTACTAATGTACATGTTCTTCCTTTAATATGGTATGTTTTCTACAATATTTCTGCTTTCCAAGCACAAGCAGTGCTTCAGAGTGTGACGGGTCTAAGCTGTTCAATCACAAATGTTGACTGTCATTCTGTCTCTGCAAAACTATATATTTCTGACCTTGGACAAGTGATTTTCCTCCTCGTGGCTCAGTCACCTTGTGCAAAAAATGTGAATAATATATCCCACTCTTGTGTTTTAGATATGGAAAGGGATCAATTATGTAAATTATTTGCTATTATGTATGGAGAATCATAAGTGCTCACTAAATATCCAAGTTGTTATTTCATGTAACTAGTTTCAGAACAAATAAAGTCACATCTCTTTTAGTAGTGCATTTCATTTCTCTAGTTCCCCATGTACTCAGATTACCAGGAAGCCCAGAATTTTCTATTTATGCCCTTAAATGGTCCAAGACTGATTCCTTAACATAAAGGATACACTTGTATCACAAATACTTCTCAGAGAGCTGGGGAATACAGTCAGCAGGAGACTTACATTTTATCCTGCAGTATTATGTAGGTTTGGCATTATAACCTGGAACTACTTCACTCACTAAACCAGCTGTTGCCTTAGAGATACCAAGCCTGACCCAGGGTCAGTTTTTCTAGAAGGTAGATGAGTAACAAGTCAGCTTCCATCCCATGGGGATATATATTGATAGTCTAAGATGCTACCAGAAGGCCTGGCCTTCAAGTTATAGCACTACTAACTATRTAGGTTACAGTACTGATCCTAGTGCTATAGTTGGCAAATTATAATTCAGACCAAAGCATTTTATGTTACACATATATACATGAACACACATTTATATATGTGCATGCATATAACATATATAGAAATAGATTACACATATCTCTCTATGTACATACATATCAAATGTTAAAAAACATACAACTTAAGCACTGGGCATGATTGTGTAGTTAATTTTTGTAACCACTATCTTAAACTGAATAAAATGCCCAAGACTCTTAAAGAACAGAAATTTATTTTCTCACAATTTGAAATAATAAAAATAAAAATGCTAAATCATTGGGTTCCTGACTAGGACTCTCTTTTCAGCTTAGAGACAACCATTGCATACTTACATGCCCATCCTGAGTGTGTCTGCAGTGGGTCTCTATAGTGCATCTCTGCAGTGTGTCTCTACAGTGCATCTCAGCAGTGGGTCTCTACAGTGCATCTCTGCAGTGTGTCTCTACAGTGCATCTCTGAAATGTATCACTACAGTGCTTCTCTGCAGTGTGTCTCTACAGTGCTTCTCTGCAGTGTGTCACTACAGTGCATCTCTGCAGTTTGTCTCTACAGTGCATCTCTGCAGTGTGTCTCTACAGTGCATCTCTGCAGTGTGTCTCTACAGTGCATCTCTGCAGTGTGTCTCTACAGTGCATCTTTGCAGTGTGTCTCTACAGTGCATCTCTGCAGTGGGTCTCTACAGTGCATCTCTGCAGTGTGTCTCTATAGTGCATCTCTGAAATGTATCACTACAGTGCTTCTCTGCAGTGTGTCACTACAGTGCATCTCTGCAGTGTGTCTCTACAGTGCATCTCTGCAGTGGGTCTCTACAGTGCATCTCTGCAGTTTGTCTCTACAGTGCATATCTGCAGTTTGTCACTACAGTGCATCTCTGCAGTGTGTCTCTACAGTGCATCTCTGCAGTGTGTCTCTACAGTGCATCTCTGCAGTGTGTCTCTACAGTGCATCTCTGCAGTGGGTCTCTACAGTGCATCTCTGCAGTGTGTCTTTGGTGTCTCCCCATTATGAGGCAGTAATTTTATCAGAGCCACGCCCTCACTACCTCATCTAACCTTAATGACTTCCAAAAGTTTTTTAAAGAGATTTTTTTAAAGAGATTCAGATTGTTGGTTATTAAGCAAGAGACTAATATGTAATTACCCTATGAATGAGCCACATAAATCCTTCCCACCTTGTATATGAGAAAATAGACATTAGAGGCAAAAGTGGTTTGCAACATTAGAGGTGCATAGAACCAGGTTGGGGGTTGTGAAGTAAAATAGCCCAGTTCAACATATTCTGAGCTCATATTTCATTGTATTAAAATAAGTCTAGGTATTTTAGATAAAACCTCTTTGCAGACATTCTCTAAGGCACGTGGGTGGCTGAGTAGGAGAGTGGTCAGCATGTCCAAGGGCATGTACCACACAGTCTATTTTCCTTCAAAATCTCCCAGCCCAAGGTTCTCCAGCCAGATGATCACTCTGGTTTTCCCTCTACATGGTGGCCTTAACACTACAGATGTCTTCTCTTTTACCAAAAACCCTCATCAAGGTCAGGATGTTTCATTAGATGGATTCTAATACACTAATTTAAAAGCAGAAAGCACACACAAACAATATTAGCTTCCCTAAAAGCTCTAGGATCTGTACCCTCCATGCAAATGAGCTCTTTGTCAGTGAGAGACACTACTCATTGTCATTATATATTATTTTGACTTAAAGCTCATGCTCACTAGTGCCTGAGTAGGGGGAATAAGAGGATCAGGCTGAGAGACTCAGAACACATAGACTGGTGATATATGCAATTCTGATGCCAAATGGTTTGTGTTTACCCTGGGGCCTTCTATGCATATTCCGATAAGTTATTAGACCTCTCTGTGCTTCCAGCCCCATCTGAGAAACAGGGGCCTTTAGTATCTCCTATAGTTGTTGGAAAAAATTGATGATGTGATACATACAAACACTGAGAACTGTGTTTGCATGTACAAAATATGCCGTAAATATAAGTCCCAAATAGTCATGTATGACCATGAATGATTCATTCAAACAAATACATAAAAAGCAACTTTGTTTCATCATATATAAAAAGCAACACATGGAAAGAAAACCATCTAACTCATCATGAGATATGATTTCTAGTCCTATTGTCTCCCTCAATAACTGGATATTGACAAATAATTCTGTCTCCCTGGGCCTCAGTGTTTCTACCTATAAAATAGGAGACAATATCAAACCATCACTGCAATACTATTATTCTAGTTACATTTGTTTCTATTACCTTAAAACATTACTGGGTGCTCAGGACACAGCCCATCAGGACTCCACCTGCACCTAGGAGCTGGACAGCTCCACAGCTGTCTGGGCACATATCCTGCCAGGGAGCATCTGACCTGCAGGGAGTCCTGCAGTTAGAGAGAGTCCTTAAGAGGTGAGGCCACCACCATCATTGCTCCTGTGACCAAGCAGCCAGATCACCCAGGTATACAGGGAACACCATAGTGAAAGATCACTCAGGACACTGCCCACCAGGGCTCCACTTGAATGCAGGAGCTGGGCAGCCCCACAGCTGTCTGGGCACATATCCTGCCAGTGAGCATCTGACTTGCAGGGAGTCCCGCAGTTAGAGGGAGTCCCGCAGTTAGAGGGAGTCCTGCATTCAGAGGTGAGGCCACCACCATGTTTGTTCCTGTGAAAATGGAGAGGGGCAGATTAGTAGGCAAGGATCACCAAGTAGAGAATTGCATAGGACACACCCCTTTCAGGACTCCACCTGCATCCAGGAGCTCAGCAGCACCAGAGCAGTCTCTGCCAAGGGAAATCAGGTCACCCAGGGTTGCTGAGATAGGCTTTCAGGCAAACAGGAAGGGCAAGCACCAGCCAGTGACAACAGGACCAACTAACACCAGAGATAACCAGATGGAAAAAGGCAAACATAGGAACCTTGCTAGCAGAAATCAAGGCAATATGGCACCATAAGAAACCAATTCTCCCAAAACAGCAAGTCCTGGATACCCCAACAAACCAGAAAAGCAAGACTTGGATTTAAAATCACAGGTCATGATGCTGATGGAGGGCTTCATGGAGGGCTTCAAGAAGAACATAAATAACTCCCTTAAAGAAATACAAGAGAACACTAGTAAACAGGGAGAAGCCCTTGAAGAACTAAAGGAAAACACAACAAAACAGGTGAAGGAATTGAACAAAGCCATCTAAAATCTAAAGAAGGAGGTAGAAACAATAATGAAATCACAAAGGGAGACAACTTGGGACATAGAAAATCTAGGAAAGAAATCAGGGGTCATGGATCCAAGCATCAACAACAGAATACAAGAAAGAATCTCAGATGAAGAAGATACCATAGAAAGCATTGATACAACAGTCAAAGAAAATGAAAAATGCAAAAAGATCCTGACCTGAAATATCCAGGAAATCTAGGACAAAATGAGAAGACAAAGCCTAAGGATTATAGATATAGAAGAGAGTAGATTTCCAACTAAAAGGGCCAGTAAATGTTTTCATCAAAATTATAGAAGAAAACTTCCCTAACCTGAAGAAAGAGGTGCCCATGAACATACAAGAAGCCTACAGAACTCCAAATAGATTTGACCAGAAAAGAAATTCCTCTTGTCACATAATAATTAAAACACCAAATGTACTAAACAAAAAAAGAATATTAAAAGTCGTAAGGGAAAAAGGTCAAGTAACATATAAAGGTAGACCTATCAGACTTACACCAGATTTCTCAACAGAAACTACAAAAGCCAGAAGAGCCTAGGCAGGTGTCACACAGACCCTAAGGGAACACAAATGCCAACCCAGACCACTATATTCAGCATATATCTCACTTACCATAGATGGAGAAACCAAGGTATTTCATGACAAAAACAAATTTACACAGTATTTTTCCACAAATCCAGCCCTTTAAAGGATAATGAATGGAAAACACATACAAAAGGAGGCAAACTACACACTAGAAAAAGCAAGAAATAAATCTTCTTTCAACAAACCCAAAAGAAGATAACCATACAATCATAAAAATTATATCAAAAATAGCAGGAAGCAACAATCACTATTCCTTAATATCTCTTAACATCAATGGACTCAATTCCCCAATATAAAGACACAGACTAACAGAATGGATATGTAAACAGGACCCAACATTTTGATGCATACAGGAAACACATCTCAGTGTCAAAGACAAAACTACCTCAGAGTAAAAGGCTGGAAAACAATTTTCCAAGGAAATGGTCCCAGGAAACAAGCTGCAGTAGCCATTCTAATAATGGATAAAATCAACTTTCAACCAAAAGTCATCAAAAAAGACACGGAAGGAAACTTTATACTCATCAAAGGAAAAATCTACCAGGAAGAACTCTGAATTCTGATCACCTATGCTCCAAATATAAAAAGCACCCTCATTCATAAAGGAAACTTTACTAAAGCCTAAAGTGCACATAGCACCCCACACAACAATTGTGGGTATCTTAAACACCCCACTCTCATCAATGGACAGATCTGGGAAATACAAACTAAACAGAGACACAGTGAAACTAACAAAAGTTTTGGATCAAATGGATTTAACAGATATATAGACAGCATTTCATCCTAAATCAAAAGAATATACCTTCTTCTCAGAACCTCATGGTACCTTCTCAAAAATTGACCATATAATTGGTCAAATAACAGACCTCAACAGATAAAAGAAGATCAAATTAATTTCATGCCTCCTATCAGATCGCTATGGAGTAAGGTGGTCTTCAATAGCAACAAAAACAATAGAAAGCCCACATACACATGGAAGCTGAACAATGCTGCTCTCAATGATACCTTGGTCAATGAAGAAATGAGGAAAGAAATCAAAACCTTTTTAGAATTTAATGAAAATGAAGATACAACATACACAAACTTATGGGACACAATGAAAGCAGTGCTAAGAGGAAGCCCTGAGTGCCTTCAAAAAGAAGCTGGAAAGAGCATACACTAGCAGCTTAATGGCACACCTGAAAGCTCTGGAACAGAAAGGAGCTAATAAACCCAAAAGGAGTAGAAGGCAGAAAATCATCAAACTCAGACTGAAATCAACCAAATAGACACGAAAAGAACCATAAAAAGAATCAACAAAATAGGGGCTGGTTCTTTGAGAAAATCAGCAAGATAGATGAACACTTAGCCAGAAAACAAGAGGGCACAGAGACAGTATCCAAATTAATAAAATCAAAAATGAGAAGGGAGAAAAACAACAGAAATGGAGGATATTGAAAAATTATCATGCTTGCTTCGGCAGCACATATACTAATTTGGAATGATACAGAGAAGATTAGCATGGCCCCTGCGCAAGGATGACATGCAAATTCATGAAGCATTCCATAATTTTTGCATACACAAAACACACCTCAGGGTCAAAGACAAACAGTACCTTAGAGTAAAAGGCTGGAAGACAATTTTACAAGCAAATGGTCACAGAAAGCAAGATGGAATAGTCATTCTAATATCAGATAAAATAGACTTTCAACCTAGAGTCATGAAAAGAGACACAGAAGGTCACTTCTTGCTGGTCAAAGGAAAAATCCACCAAGAAGAACTCACAATTCTAAACATCTATATTCTAAATGGAAGGGCACCTTCATTTGTAAAAGAAACTTTAAAAAAGCTCAAAGCATACATAGGACCTAACACAATAATTGTGGTGGACCTCAACAATCCACTATCATCAATGGACCGATCAGGAAAACAAAAACTAAGCAGGGACACAGTGAAACTTACTGAAGGTTCAGACCAATTGGATTTAACAGATATATATATATATAGAAGATTCCATCCTAAAGCAAAAGACTATACCTTTTTCTCAGCACCTCATGGTACATTCTCCAAAATCGACCATATAATTGGCCATAAGACAGACCTCAACAAATA
>BDUI01000255.1:264924-280713 GCA_002335545.1 Apodemus speciosus
GTGGACCCAGGTTCTGGAAAGGCCCAATGCAGCAGTGTAGGGGAATACTGGAACAGGGAAGTGGGAAGGGGTGAATAGGGGAACATGGGGGGGGAGACATAAGGGACATAAAAAAAAAGCTTTGTGTTCCAATTCATTATAACTGCACCTAGTCCAGCTTTCTTTCCATACCTGAAGCTGAATCATAGCTTACTAGACTATTGTTCTCATTGTACTCAGAGTGCCTTGATCACACTTGGGATATGATATTAAGGCTTATAGCATCTACACTAAAGAATTACCAACAAGATAAAGAGGTTTTATGTCACACCTTGAGGAGATTTTTCAAGGGGTCTAATTTTCCAGAGTACATATATAAAGGGATATTGAAGCATTGTACTTGTAAGAAGATACATTGCACAGAAATAGGAGGGTAAAAGGTGAAGGAATCCTAGGAAGATGTTCCTACCTGTTGGCTTCCTCACCAACTTCTATTATACTGGCATCCCTGAGGACAATTATGTTTTAAACAAACAGAATCTCATTGTTGAGTAACAGAAGGGTAAAAGGTGAAAGAATCCCAGGATGATGTTCCTACCTGTTGGCTCCAGCTTCTGTTGTATTGTTATCACTGAGGACAATTATGTCCCTAAACTGAATATCAAAATAAAGAAAATTAAGTAACAGAAACAGCACTCCCTCACAGAACTCAAAGTAGAATATGGAGTTAAATCTAAGCATGTAATTTTCTGGAGCTCAAGAATATCATTAATGACTGGGCTCTTTCAGTTACCCTTCTTTCTGGCAGTACTAGCAGCCTTGTTCTAAGCATATCCATGAATGTCACAAAATGACTCCTGGTATCCGTGAGAATTATATACTTTCTTTATTAATTTTTATCAAGTAAAGAGGAAAATGTCCCAAAGTACAGGATATAATCATTTGGCAATGGATCAATCTGGTTCATCTTAGGTTATGTAACCCCAAATTAATTAAAGGTACATTTCATAGCACAATTGTATTAGGTAAACCAGAGAGTACCCATGGTATTTACCCAGGAATAAAGTGACTTTTTTGAGTCACATGTAGAGCATGGTAGAAGAATAGACAGTTAAATTTGTTTTTTATTAGAACTCTAACTAAAACTGTAGAAGAGTACAGAGTGTTCAGGACAGACAGATTAATTGTAATGCATTTATACAACTGGGATACCCTATGATACTGACTCTCCACATTACAATGACCTTGGATCCCTTAACTTGGGTTAAATCAATCACCATGTCCCATCATCCCAACTCCTGGATTACCAATCTTAATGGATCTAGCCAGTACAAGCCTTTTGACTTGTTCTAGTGTAAAAGCTGAAGATTCTATTCTCTTCAGCAAACTAATGATGATATTTGGCTACAAGGTCCAAAAACTGTACTTGCCATCTATTCCTATTAAATGGAAAGAGAAGAGAGAAATAGCACAGGGAGAATGCTGACATATGGAGGATGTGCATTTAGCCCAAAGAATTTCTAAGTGGTGGTGTCAGATCCTTGAGGATACTGTGAACTTTTGACCCAAATAATAATGGAATCACTAACTTTGATCTTCTAATGTAATAAGTTGATCAGCTCTCTGTATTCTAAATATATCTTAAGATAAACATTCTTCTTCTTGCTATAATATGTAACCCAAAATGATCCAATCAGATGAAATGTATCTAACCATGAGGTCTAGGAAAGCTTTGTCTTCTGTGACTGGATGTAGTTAGATAGAAGCTGGCTGACCATCTGTCCAGGGAGCTGTGAAAAGGAACTTCATATTGATAAGAGAAGCAACAGTTTCTGAGAACTATTTCTATTCTGATATGCAAATAATATTCTAAGCCAAGACAAAAGAAAAGGGAAGCCAAGCATGTATAATGCACTACAATCAAAGTAACTTGAATGGATAATGAGAATATCATCCTCTAAAAATGAATTAGCAAGGAAATAATATTCACTTATTCATTCATTTGTTCTTCAACCATTTATTCAACCTTAAATATATGCTAGGTGCTAGAAACTCAATGACAAAACCAAGAGCTTTCTTTCCTGGGATCCATACTCTAGATGTTTCAGTGTGATGGGACACACTTGTAACCCCAACACTGGGGTAACAGAGAAAACAAATCCCAGGGGCTCACTGACCAGCCATCCAGGCCTAGGCCTACATTTTGAGTTCTAGGACAGTGAGAGAACTTGTGTCAAAATTATGGACAACTCCTGAGAAGACACCTAAGGTTGTCTTCTAGCCTAATATTAATGCATGTTTACATACATTATATGCACCCATAGAAACTTGAACATATACCAAAATATACATGTGCAAAGAAAGAAATAAAGGAGAGGGGGATGGAGAGAGAGAGAGAGAGAGAGAGAGAGAGAGAGAGACAGAGACAGAGACAGAGACAGAGACAGAGACAGAGACAGAGACAGAGACAGAGAGAAACCTGTTGGAATTTTAAAGGTGACTAAGTCTCTACTCCCATCACAGCATAGAGGAATAAGACCTTGACAGAAAAATAGTTTCAAGGGAAGGGGCTAAAAGAGTGGTTCTTAACCTGTGGGTCATGAACTCTTTGGGTGTCAAATCACAGAGCTCACCTAAAACCACTTGAAAACAGATATTTACATTGCAATTCACAACAATAGCAAATTATAGTAATGAAGTGGCACCAAGAGTAATTTTATGGTTGGGGGTCACTACAGCATGAGGCACTGAATAAAGGGTCACAGCTTCAGGAAGGTTGAGAAACACTGGACTAAGGTATATATAATATCTTTGGGGCTTGCTTCTGATAGTTGCCAAAACTTTATGCTCCCAAATTTCAGCCCAGCATTCCTTGGTCTCCCATATGGCTTACATAAGTCCCATTGTGACTAAGTCTGTTCCTCTGGTATGGACAAGTGGTAAGCTTTGGTGGCATCTTGTGGTTGACTCTGCCAACATCAGTGCTTATCATCTGGAGAGTCATGGCTGCTTCCATCTAGATTTCAAAGACAACTCAAAAATCCTGAGGGCCCTGGCAAAGAGTTGACATATGGATGGAGCTACCAAAGAAAACTCCCACTAGTATAATGCCAAGTGAAGTGGAGCTACATATGCAAGGCTGACCTATGGCACTCTGGAATGGCATTCCTTGACATCTTAGGGGAGATACAGACACAAGACTCTAACCTGTGATAGGTGTAAGTGGGCTTACACCAGCAATACTAATATCTCCAATGTTCTGTTGAGCCTTGAATATTATTTCCCTTACAGTAAGCCAATAATATTATTTCAAGCCTGATTTTATAATGTTTGTCTTGATGGATTTGGGGATTACTTGGAATTTGTTACTCCTTTCTTCCCTCCTTTATCTTACTTTGGCATGAGGATGTCTGTCTCATGCCTCCCTCACTGCTGTAAGAAAGCTATGCCATTAACATAGATGAAAACTAAATATCAGTATTGTTGACTAACAATGAATGTACAAGCATCATCAGCTTTATTTGCTTATCAAGTGTGTTGATTTCCTTGGAAATCTATGATCATGCTGGTTAGTGTCTTCCATTCCAGTATTACTAGTATCTGAACTGTAAGAACCATCAAATCACACATCACACCTTGTGCAATGATATATGTGCTACAGAAACACTAGAAAGTGGATGAGTTATACAATATTTTTAAAAAGATATCAAGAGGAGGAGAAAGAGAAAACCCAAAGTATCAGTGCTGGGGATAGCAGAATTTGGAGTTGGCAAATGAGGGTCTAGATATCTGAAGTTCCCATGTGGGAAGTGTTGTGATCATAAAAAGAGAAAGTGGTATGAGACTGTGTTCTATGGACGTGTGGGGGAAGTGGGTGCCTTAGCGGGCCCATGCCTAGGCATCCCTTTCCCCTGAGGGACCAGACACATGAAGGTATAGTATAGAATAGAGTTTATTCAGGGCATGGGGAGGGGAGTTAAGGGTAAGAGAAAGGCAGAGAGAAGGAGAGAAAAGAGAAGTACAGGCCAGCCATGACCACATGGAGAGAGGGGGGAGCAAAGGGGGAGAGAGAAGAACCAAACAGGGTAAGAGAGAAGCTAAGAGAGTAAGAGAGGCAAGAAAGAGGAGGGGCCAAACAGTCCCTTTTTTAGTGAGCCAGGCCTATCTGGCTTTTGCCAGGTAACTGTGGGATGGAGTTTAGGTCAAAACAGCAATGATTGGAAGTTTGTAAACAGAATCAGGAGGTCATGACCTGAGCAAGTCTCCAAGGTGGGGTCTATAATGTATGACAAGATGCTGTCACTGTGTTAGTGACCCCTTCAACTATGTTTTAAGTAAGAGGGTGCATTATTCATTAGTCTTGTACAAATGATAAGCTCACAGGCCTGTTTTCTCTGATATGCTCTTTATATACTCCTAATTAAATTCACAGATGGCCATTTTTATAACAACAAACAAGTAACTTGTATCTCATGGTGGTTATGAATAGATAGTGATTTGATTCTGACACAAATAAGAGTCACAGTCATTCTACTTGAGCACTATACTTAAATCGAGTAACTTTAAAATAGACTCATAGACTAATGCCCACTGCTCCACACAGCAGAAAGAACCAAGGCTGAGGACTGTCTTCTCTCCACAGGCATAGTTTTATTTTAAAAACAAAAAACTTACTTCAATTCAAATACTAAGCTGGAAAAAATTTTTCCTCAGAATAGACTGATCAATCTTACCTATACCCCACTTACATACTTAGATGGAACACTGAGCATAGATTTTAAAGTGGATGCTATAACAAATCAAAATTTGAAGAGCTATTGGGAGAAATATATATATGCATATATTTATGCAAAAGACAAATATTTGAGGTGCCCTGGAGAAATTCTATGGTTTGAATGTTTGCATACCCTCCAAAATTTCTGTAAAAACTTAATCCCAATGTGAGAGTACTATGAGGCAGGATGTTTAGAAGATGAGCAGAAAGTGATGACTGTTTCTTCAAAGATGGCATTAGTAGTTTATGAAAAAAACTAGAGAGGCTATGTCAGCCTTCCTACCTTTTTGCTGTATGAGGGCAGAATATATTCCCTTTTGACATTCTGCATTCCCAGGTGAGTACATGGTTACATCACAGAAGCAGGAAACAATCCTCACCAGGCGCTGAACTGCAGGCATCTTGATCAAGAGCTTCAGACCCCTAGAACAGTAAGAAATATTTCTGTCTGTCCAGAAATATTTCATAAATATCCAGCACAGGTCCTCTGACTATTAATGCCATAAGGTAACAACCTGATTTTTAAAGAGTGTGAAGAAAGTTATGATGGCTCTTGCATTGGAAAAGGATGGAGCTAGAGAAACACTGCATTCTGTTTTCACGACTGGAGTTCTATTAAATACTGGTGGAGCTGCAGACACCTGAAAAATCCTGACAGGTGAGATAACAAGCTATGTATCACAAACACTTACCTTAAGATTAAACAGGATCATTTCTTAAGGCTCAGACACAATTCCAAACCATAAAAGATACTGACTCTTATTCAAGCCAGAAGACTTAAGCTCATCTTTAAAGTCTTCCATCCTTTCTAAAGCACCAAATGTGAGCTTCTAATACCTGTTGCCCTTCTTTGTTTAAATGAGACATTTCCCTAGCAGGATCATGAAAAAATGAATAAAATCCATTTTTCTTGGTTACTCAAGATCTTCCAATTGACCACAAATGGTCATCCCATCTCCTTCTTATGTGTCTTCTTATAAACCTACCTGAAGAAGTTTTCTTGGATTTGTACCATGCTGATGTAGAAATAGACAAATCAATGTACAAAATAGATAGTTCATAAATAGAACACAGTATAGTGGAGCACTTATTCATAATTAAGGAGATATTATCCATCAGTGAGAAAAGGAAAGGTATTTAGCAAGTGTTTTGGGGACTAGTGAATAGCAATTTAAAGAGAAAATGCATTTTAGGTCTTTACTTTAGTTCATACAGAGAAATCAATTCTAGATGGGTTACATTTTTTAAGTACATATTTTAAAATACCCAAACATTATAAAAACTATGGAAAATGAAAAAGGAATAAGGATTTAATCTCCAGGAGAGTAAGACCATCCCAAAGCTTACCTAAAGCATTGCAATAAAATACACAGATCAACAGATTCAATGACTCACTTGAAGACATGCAAAACCTAAAGCCAGACTGACATTGTAGTTACAGCAAGTTTTGACGAAATCTTTACTTATTCTATAAGTGGCTCACATTCGTCAACATAAAAGAATGGTGAGCTGTAGATCAATGAATGAACAAAGATATAAAACAGGCATTGGAGAACTTAGTATGATAAACAAGCCTGTGGGAAAAGGTTGAATCTCACTAGGATTCAACCTAGATAGGATGTTAGAAATATAACAATTTTATAAGATTTATTTTTATATGCATGTGCATGCATGCATATGTTTCTATGTGTGTTCATATGTGTGGGCACACATGCTGGTTCTTTTAGAGGCCAGAAGATATTGAATCCCCTGGAGATATAAGCATCTATGAACTACCCAGCATGGGTACTGAGAACAGAACTTCAGTCCTCTACAAAGCAGCAAGAGCTCTTTCTTCTAAGTCATCTCTTTAACTCCCCCAAAATAATGAATTTTAAGACAACACAATTAGCCAATTTCCATTTTAAAACATTAATATTCAAGGTTTGGGAAACGGCTCAGTTGTTAAGAACAAGTGCTGGTCTTCCAAAAGACCAGGACTTGATTCCCAGTCCCCACACCAGGTAGCTTACAGTTGCATGTAATGCTAGTTCCAGGGGGATCCAATTCCTCTGACTTGCATAAATATCCACATACTTCCCAAGAGACATAGACACATGATTAAAAATAAATCTATAAATATGAATATTCAGTATTATGTAAAACAAAATATCACACTTATCTATTACATGAAATAGTATCTATCTACAGAGTAAAGCTTTTTTGTGTGTGTGTTTTCTTTTTTTTCTTTTTTTATTGGATATATTCTTTATTTACATTTCATTTCCTTTTTTCTTTTATAAAACACTTTGATAAATTATACAGTTGAAAATATTTCATACCATTTTGGGCTGTATTTCCAATTTTCCAAATCAAAGCTGAAAGTCATTATTAATGTTAAGGGTTGAAAAAAAACAAGTGAGGAAGACTTTAACTTTAGGCTCACCCTAACATCATTCAAAAGAAGCATTGTAAATAACATGAAAATAAAAATAAATTGAGGTCATTTTGATGTGTTCATCCATGCTTTATATTGTTAGCAAATATATTGTCAAGAGTTGCTGAAGGAAATGAATAATGAACTCAGATAAGAATAATTTGATAAATGTTTGAAGAAAACACTATCATGATTTGTATAAGAAGTATCCCTAAAAGACTCAGGTCCTAGATTCTAGGTTCCTAGCTGGTGAATATGCCTCTGTCACATAGTCTCCTTAAATTGCTATATTGTGACATTCATGATTTATTGCCATTATTAAGAAGAATAAACTAGAGGGTGGAGGCTTATAGGAGGAAGTAACTCACTAGGAGCATGTCTTTCAAGAATATTCCAGTCTCCTGGCTTGTTTTTCTCTTATTCTTTTTGCTTCCGGGCCATGATRAAGTGACAAACCTCATCTATTTTATGTTTTTACCATGTCATGATAGTCTGCATTCAGGGCTTATAGTCATGGTACTCATAAGCTGTGACTTGTAACCTTTTCCGCCCATGGCCCAGGTCCCAAAATGATGACTCTGAGACTTATAATTTATGAATTAATGACTAGGCTGAAAACCTTGGTTTGTTCTCTAATTAGCTCATAACTTATTTAACCTGTTAATTCTACTATATGAGTGCTACATGGCTGGTTACATCTCCTCAGTTTCATTTATATGTCTCTTCAGACTTGGGGACAAATTTATTCCCATGCCTGACTCTATCCAAGAGTTTCTCCCTACTGGAACTCCCACTTCCTTTTTCCTGCCTCAACTAATATGCCATCAGCTTTTTATTGACATATGATACATACAGTACACCAGAGATTATCTCTACAGTGACCTCTGAACCTGGGAGGCAAAATAAGTTCTTCTGTCTCTCGGCTGTTTTTCTTAGTTATTTTGTCATAGTTACATGGAATTTAGGGACAGCAAAGAAACCTGTGTAAAAACCAACAAAATAAATAAAGATAGAGCTGGTGCTTGCTGCCAAGTCTGAAGACCTGAATTCAATCCCCAGGTTCCTATGGTAGAAGGAGAGATGTGATACACACAGATTCACACAATATCTAAATGGATGAATAAGTGAAAATTAAACCCTAAGACTTTACTTCCTTTGCTATAGGATTAGTTCTACAGTCAGATATAAACTGGTGTTAGATGTTATAGTAAGAACAATTAATAATTTAAACATTTCTTGATTTTTGTAGCATGAATGTTGCTACTAACACAGATATTTGAGCAGGAAAGGCAAATTCATATTTGGATTTTGGGTCTATCACTGTTAGAACAAAGAATTTTGTTATTCAGGAAGTATGAAAAGCAAGGACCAAGGAATTAACATTTTTAACAAATAGCCTTCAGCTTACCCTTTGTATTGATGTTATTTCCAAAGCTTAAAGTTAGCCTGGCAAGTTAAATGTGCAGCATTGGCTCAGTCAGGCCCATACTGATGAAGGGAAATCCATGATATTGAGACCATAAGAACTTCTCCTTTTCTTAAGATGTGTGTTTTGTTTATAGAACTCTTGAGCAAGCCACAAAGCATCCAGGAGCCAACAACCATTCATAAGATATTCTAATATGGATGCTTAATAGAAGTTTTCTTTACAATGGATGTCCTCAAGTAATGGTTTATATGGAATATAAATGTCTTTGCCCATCCTAGGAGCTTTACAGAACATTCTGTTCCTAATTTTCAGATATTCTTACCTCAAGAAAGTCTACACTGCTTCTGAGTCAGTATAGACCTATAGCTCAGACCATCTTGCCTAGCACATGAGTTGGGTAACTGACACAGTGTTCAAGTTTACTTACTGGAATACGTTCCTTTACTGATCTACTTCAAAGTTAAGGTAAAGACACTTGTTATCAAGCCTGACAACCTAGATCCCACATGGTATCAGGAAAGAAACAATTACTAAAAGCTGCCTTTTAACCCCCACTTGTGCACTCTGATATATGCATACCCATATACTCACATTAAATAAATCAATTAAAATAAATGTTTAAAAGCTTAAGAAAAAGAAAGGCTGACACCATTCGTGCTCAGTGATTGTCTCACAGTCATGTATATGTAGGCAGCATTATATAGACCCAGTGAGCATTATGTTTTAAAAGAGAGAGCCCTGGATTTGAGAGAGAAAGTTGGTAAGAGAAATAAGGAAGAAATTAGAAGGAACATAAGAGGGGGATGAATTTGATCCAAACACAATATATGCATGTATGAATATTAAATAAAATAATTTTAAAAAGAAGAGCAGATGAGCGCCAGTCATCTATTTCCACTTTATGCTCCCATGTTCTACAGATGCTTCACTAAACCCTGTCATAGAGAAGCCCTTATGAAGTCAAAGATGCAAGCTGAGAAAGAAGCAACCAAGCTGGAGAGGAAGTCCTTGGTCACTAGTACCTCTGTGGAGCAGTTAGCTTTTCTTTTTCAGAACAATTGAGACCAAGTCTCATATATTTCATTTATACTCTATAATGTAATGCTTCTATAAATTCCAATGATATATATCAGTGGGGCAAATAACAGCAAGGACATGAAGGACAGCTATGTCTCATGGTCCCTTAGTGTCTCATGTAGACATTCAGTCCCTACCATGGTTCAGTGATGCTTTTCAAATGGAAGATAATTATTTAGAAACAAAATTCGTTACAATCATCAAGTATAAAGCTCCTTTTGTGGATTTTCAGGGGATCCATATTCAATACTTGCTATATATGTCTCTAATATCAATGGGGCTAGGGCATCTCAAAGCTCTAGAACACTACGCCAGAAATCCAGCTTGTTATAAGTCTTATTTTATTCTGAGACTCATACAAAACAATTACCATTATGAGTTACTCAATTAAGGAGTCAGAGGAGCATATCCAATATTATGTCCATTGCTTGACAAATGCAAAAAGATCCATGGAATGCTGCTACATGTGTGCCTTCCATTCTGGGGGATGTTGTAAAAGACAACAACCTGTTTCCTTTCAGTGGCTTAGAAGCACAAATCCAACAGACCATAGAAACTGTCAGTATGCTAGACATATGAAATTTAACAACATTAATCTTCTCTTCTAACTCTGCAATGATGTATTTGTTAAGGTATGTTGAGTATTTGCCAAACAGAAGATGGCAAATTTTATCAGTGACACAGATGGAGATGATATGTCATGAAGATGACAGTGGCCCCTCTAGATAAGCACAGCAAAGAATCTTACTCCTTCAGGAGAGAGGAAGAAAGAATACTAATTGGAACAAGAAAGGACAAAGTTACACAGAGACTTCCTTGAAGGAGCCTTGTTATTCAACTGAAGACTACAATGAGCATACTGAAAGGAAACAGTAAGAGAAAAATAGCCCACTGTCAGTCTCTCCCTTCTGTCTGATATCCTACTGGGCCTGTCCATTAGCCAAGTGCCATCTGGAAACCAGAGGGAAGAGAAACCAACGATGTGTCCACATACAGAGCAGAGCAGAAAAAAACAAAGTGAAGATGTCCAATAATGTGGGGGAAAACAAGGCATAGATTTTCTCTGTGATTATTGATATTAGCAATTGGTATGATAGTAAGTAGAATAAATAAAACAAAGCATTAATGTTACCTTACAAATGTTTCATTACCTTCATAAATTCATTTCCCAAACTATGCTTTAAGCTAGATGATAGGATCATTTGTAATAGACAGTGTGACTTTTACATAAAATCCCCAGCCCCCAATTCAACCAGCATTGCAGTATGCAAACAAGTGTTTTATTTTTAAAATCATAAGACATGCAGAACAGCAAATGGCACAATTTTCAAGGGCATAAAGGAAATGAAACTATTTGCTGAAGCCAGTAATATTCTGAACCATGAAGCAAGTCTTAACAGTCATCAATAGGATGGACTCATATAAAGTATGTTCTCTGGCCACAGTGGAAATGAGATAACCATTAGTATTAATAAGACAACTAGAAAATTTCAACATGATTAGAAACTGAGCAGTGTGCTTTTATATAACCCTTCAGTCAAAAAAGGAATTACAATGGAAATTAGAAAACATTTTCAACTGAATGATAATGAAAATGATTTCCATATTGGGAGAGAATCTTATCATCTTAGATTCATTTGTTAGGGTAGAGATAAAAACCATAAAAATAATCTACATATCCTTCTTCAAAGACTACCCAAAGAACATATTTAAACCTAAGCAATCCTAAAAAAGAAATAATGACAAAACTTTACAAAATAAAAATTAAATATACAAGAAAAGTTACTAGAAACAAGCCCAAGGTTGATTATTAGAAAGCCTAGATAGACAGACAGATAGATAGATAGATAGATAGATAGATAGATAGATAGATAGATAGATAGATAGATAGATGATAGATAGATAGATAGATAGATGATAGATAGATAGATAATTCCTTAGAGATGCCAATGAAGAGAAAAGAAAAAAAAACTCAAATGATCAATACAAGAATAGAAAAGTAGAATTGAGAGACTTAGATGAGCAGTCAATAACAATACTTGTTATAGTGTTGACCAAAGCAGAGTAAAAATGGATTTGTGTCAGGCTGCAAGGGTGACTACAACATAAAATCACAGTCCTCTGCTTTGTTTCCAGAGCTGAAACAGCATTTGCTTCTAGAACCATTCACCAATAATAAAGTGTCCAGGATCTCAAACATGATCCCCCCAAAGACCACATATATTATGCACTATAGTAGTTCTGGTCTCTCTACAGAGGATGCTATGGCATTTGGTTTGGTGACAGCATCTTGAAGAAAAAGTCCTTTGGCTTAATATGATTTGTTTGTCTCTTCCAAAACTCATGCTGAAAGTTAATTGTTATTGTGGTGGTGTTAAAAGGTGAAGCCTCAGATAGGTGATTAAATCATGAAGCAGTTAAAGCATTTTAGATGAGAGTGAGGTCTCATCTTAGTTACTTCAAAACCATTATGGCTATAAGGTCAGGCTGATTCTTTCATGTTTTCCCTTCCACAAGTCTATGTACTTTCAGTTTCCAGCATGAGTTGAAGCAGCACAAGACCTTCCTTCACCAGTAAGTGAGAAGAACCGGTGCTACGCTTTTGAACTTCCCAAACTCCAGAACTAGGATCTCATTAATAAATCTCTGTGCCTCTGTGTTATCTAGTCTCAAATATCCTATTACAGAAAGAAAATAAAGCATGAAAAACAAAAGTGCTTATACATTTCAATCACTGCTTGGTACAGCTATAGTGCTAAGCTGCCCTTGTGCCTCCTCTGATAGAATGGAATTATCTGAATGCCAGGCAATAAATGGAATCCTAGACCAAACCCAATGTTGTTGTTCCATTGGTGTCAGGACAGTCACCAATGGTCATCGTTGAATGTAAAACTGAAACTGGTGGTTGTTAGTTGAAGTATCCCCAAAATTGAGTTGTTTACTTGTAAAACAAAATATATTTCAGTAAGGAGAAAATTGTAATACTCTGAAACTACCTGTAAAATCCAAGATTATAAAGAAAACTAGGATCATGCTACAGAAGGGATAGTAGAGACCACTGGCATTTTCAAAGATCTAGAAGATGCAGAGGTCATGGGCCCTACCATAACTCTGCTTAACTTGTAATCTGGCAGAAAACGGATGGAGCCTAGGGAATGGCTCTGGACTTCCATAACCTCAGGTGGGTGTTAGTAAGTCTAATTACAGTTGCAAGGCATGCTATTCTTGTTACAGCAAATGAATGCAGGCACAAACCCAAGCTCAGGAGACTCTAAACCAGAGGGGAAATAAACAGGTCAGAGCATGCTCACATGGACTAGCAATTACAAAAGCACATATTTGTCTTTAGGGATACGTTAACGTTTTTATTTCCTGCCATAATGTAGTCAGAAGTGATGTGAACCCCCCCCCCAAGAAATTTCATATAATATTAGGTTCAGTTATTAGGTCAAACATTCTGCTGCTCAGGCAAAATGAGTGTGAGATATTCATCATGCCAAAGGCTTTGATAAAAACCCCCATGACTCTGAAAGACAAGAAGAAAGAAGCATAAGAATGTCATAGGTTCCTGATACTTAAATAAATTTATTAGGGGATCCAACAGGTAGGGGGACATACTGGTCCATGTTTCAAAGTAAAATTTGTTTTTTAAAAATCTGAATCTTGGGTCCCTTATTTCAAAGGAGGCCTGGTTTCTACTGGCCTTCTTCATATACTGGAAGCAATACATTTTAGATTTTGAAACCATGAGACAAATCACCTGAAATCTGTGATGACATGTCAAAATGTCATGGGCAATCCTTCATAACAGAATCCCGGACCCTTATGTTACTCAGTCTGGCTTGATAATGGCCTTACATAGATGGCCATAGGACAGAACCTCCTGCTACTCAAAGAATAGAAGAAAAAAGCCTGAACTCTGGTTCCACATGGGCTAATGTCATGTATAAGCACCCAAATGGCAGACTTTGCAGACATTCGCAGATGGCCATAAAAGTCAATGGCAATGCAAATCGATCCATTCTTATTTCCCTGTACAAAGCTAAAGTCCAAGTGGATCAAGGACCTCCACATAAAACCAGATACTCTGAAACTAACAGAAAAGAAAGTGGGGAAGAGCCTCAAGCACATTGGCATAGGGGAAATTTTCTTGAACAGAAATAGCTTAGGCACTAAAATCAAGGATTGACAAACGGGAGTCTTCCCGCCACCATTTGCACCAGGGAGCCAGGAGACTCAACAACATTCTGTACATAGCCTGCCAGGAGGAAATGATCTCCAGGCAGGCTTTCACTTTTGAACGCACAGGTGAGATCTCCACCTTCTCTCTGGAGGAGACCCAGTTAGGAGCACACAGGGCCTAAGATCAGTGGAGCAGCTGGGAAAGAAGTCTTCCCAACCACCGCCATTTACACCAGGGAGGCTGGAAACTCCACAGTCTTCTGTGCATAGCCCACCAGGAGAGAGAGATCTCCCAACAGTGCTTTCACTTTTGAGCTCAGAGGAGTAAGGACACAGGCTTAGAGGCACACAGGACGAACAAACTCCAGCCAGTGACAACAATACCAACTAGTACCAGAAGGTGAAAGGCAAGCACAAGAACCCTACCAACAAAAACCAAGGCCACATGGCAACATCAGAACCCAGTTCTCCCACCACAGCAAATCCCGGATACCTCAACACACTGAAAAAGCAAGAGTTGAATTTAAAATCGTATCTCATGATGCTGATACAGGGCTTCAAGAAAAACTTAAATAACTCACTTAAAGAAATACAGGAGAACATCGGTCAACTGGTAAAAGCCCTTAAAGAGGAAACACAAAAATCCCTTAAAGAAATACAGAAGATCATGGGTCAACAGGTAAAAGTCCTTAAAGAAGAAACACAAAAATCCCTTAAAGTATTATAGGAAAACACAAACAATCAAGTAAAGGAACTGAACAAAACCATCTAGGATCTAAAAGTGGAAGTAGAAACAATAAAGAAATCACAAAGTGAGACATCTGGAGATAGAAAACCTTGGGAAGAATTCAGGAGTCATAGAATCAAGCATCAACAACAGAATACAAGAGATAGAAGAAAGAACCTCAGGTGCTCAAGATACCATAGAAAACATTGACTAAAAAGTCAAAGAAAATGTAAAATACATAAAACTGGTAACTCAAAACATCCAGGAACTCCAGGACACAATGAGAAGACCAAACCTAAAGATTATAGGTATAGACAAGAGCAAGAATTTACATATTAAAGGCCCAGTAAATATCTTCAACAAAATTGTAGAAGAAAACTTCCCTAACATAGAGAAACAGATGCCCATGAACATACAAGAACTCTAAACATACTGGACCAGAACAGAAAATCCTCCCAGCACATAATAATCAAAACACCAAATTCCCTAAACAAAGAAAGAATATTAAAAGCAGTAAGGGCAAAAGGGCAAGTAATTTATAAAGACAGACTTATCAGAATCACACTAGACCTCTCACCTCAGACCATGGAAGCTAGAAGATCCTGGGCAGACCTCATACAGACCCTAAGAGAAAACAAATCCCAGCCCAGGCTACTATACCCAGCAAAACTCTCAATCATCATAGATGAAGAAACCAAGATATTCTATGATAAAACAAAATTTGCACAATATCTGTCCACAAATCCAGCCCTACAAAGGATAATTGATGGAAAATGCCAAAACAAGGAGGGAAACTACACCCTAGAAAAAGCAAGAAAGTAATCTTCTTCCAACAAACCCAAAAGAAGAAACCCACACAACATAAAAATAACATCAAAAATAACAGGAAGCAACAATCACTATTCCTTACTATTCCCTAATATCTCTTAACAACAATGGACTCAACTCCCCAATAAAAAGACATAGACTAAAGAAATATTTCTCATGTAAATCCTCAATTTTATATGGAGGATTTTTTATTTATCCTCAAATGTTTGTAATTCCCCTTTTAATTAATTTAGCAATGTTTTTATGTCTACAATTTTATGTACATTATTTTTCATGATAATCTTCAATTTTAATGTCTTCCTATATACTTCCTCTATTTTATCAGAAATGTTTTCAATGTAAATCTTTGATTTTATCACAAATGTTACTAATTACAC
>BDUI01000255.1:300127-317751 GCA_002335545.1 Apodemus speciosus
AATCTTGGAACACCAAAGACAAAATCCACCTACCAACTGATGTCTGACAAGAAGGAAAGAGTGGACCCTGGCTCTGGAAAGGCCCAATGCATCAGTGTAGGGGAATACCAGAACAGGGAAGTGGGAAGGGGTGAATCGGGGAACAGGGGAAGGGAAAAGACATGTGGGACATTTGGGGTGCGGGGAAGCAGGAAAAGGGAAATGAAATGTAAATAAAAAATATATCCAATAAAAAAAAAAAACTTTAAAAAAGAAGCTCTTGCCGACAGGAGTCTGGTATTGCTGTTCCCTGAGAGGTTCTACCAGCACCTGACCAATAGAGATGTAAATACTCACAGCCAATCATTGGACTGAGCCCAATGGAAGAGCTAGGGGAAGGACTGAAGGAGCTGAAGGGGATTCCAACTTCATAAGAAAAACAATATCAACTACTTGGACCACCCATACACTCAGGTACTAAACCACCAACCAAAGAGCTTATATGGAGGGAGCCAGGACTCTGGATACATATGTAGCAGAGGATGGTCTTATCTGACATCAATGGGAGAGGAAGGAGGCTTGATGCCCTAGCATAGGGGGAAACTACAGGCATGATGCAGAAGTGAGTAAATAGGTGGAGGAACAATCATAGAGGTAAAGGGGAGGGGGAGAGGGGAGATGGAATGGGGGATTATTGGAGGGGTAACTAGGAAGGGGGATATCATTTGAAATATAAATGAATAAAATGATTACTAAAAAAGAATAAACACACACACACATACACACACACACACACACACACACACACACACAGATGGCCACTCACAGTCATTTATAGTCAGTCTTGCAGACTATAGACAGTCTGCTTTAATTGTCACCCAGTGTCAAAAGAAGCTTTTCTGACCAAGAGGGGATCAGCAAGATTGAGAGGGCTTAGGAGAGGCTAATGGTACGTATGCATGGTAATGATCTATGCTCACGATTGTATATAAGAATTAAATCAAGACTACACAACCAAAAATTAGGTAGGGTTTGTGAATCCTGCTGAAGAGTAGAGGAAGGATTGTAGGCGCCAGACAGGTCAACGATACCACAAGAAAGCGCACAGAATCAACAAACTTGGACTCATAGGGGCTCACTGACACTGAAAAGACAATGGGGAGCCTGGATGGATCTAATGTAGGCCCTCTATATACATGCCGTAATTGTGTAGCTGGTGTTTTGTGGGACTACAAACACAGGGAGTAGGGCGGGCGTATTTCTGACACTTTTGCCTGCTTTGGGAACCCTTGTCCCCCTACTGGATTGACTCATCCATCCTTAATATGAGGAGAGATGTCTAATCTTATTGCAGCTTGATAAGCCATGCTTGATTGGAGGCCTGCCCTATTCTGAAGGGAAATAGAGGAGGAATGGATGGGAAAGGAAGAGGGGGATGGGGGAAGTGAGGACAAAGGGAGGGAGGGAATACTGTGATTGGAATGTAATATATGAGAAAATACATTAATGAAAAAGAATTAAATAATCCAAAATTTCTAAATTATATATAAAGGGACATGCAAGAACAAGATATGAGGTAATGTAATATTCAACAATAAAATAAAAAGAAATCAGCAATTGAGCCACAAAAAGATATGCATGGAATTGGATAGAGATTATTGTGTTAAGTAAATTATACCAGAATCAGAATGACAGACATAGCCTATCTTTCTGACAGACATATATATATATATACTCTATATAKAGAGAGAGACTCTAGAGTATGAGAGAGAGAGTGTGTGTGTGTATGTGTGTGTGACAGAGAAACCCATTACTCATTATTTTAATAGAAATGACAATAATATGGAGAAAATTAAAATCACATTGCTAAATTAAGCCAATATGAAAGTATATATTTATATGATTATACACACATATATAATCTGGAAAAAGAAAAACAACATACAGATACTCTCCTACATTCATTGAAGCATTATCTGTAGTATTATTATTTAGCCATAAAAAGATAAGATTCTCTGATTTGCGACAACACTGAAAAGCCTGGGAGACATTGTCAAACAAAATAAGCTAGGCATAGAAAGATACATTCTGCACAGTGTCACTCCCATGTAATCTTAAATTGATTTTATGGTAGTCGAGAGAATGGTGACTACCAGAGACTGTGGAGAAAAAGAGAGATAGATATGTTGGTTATTGAGCATAAGGTAAGAAAGGGAAAAGCCATAGGTGATGTTTAAATGTTCAAGACTGTGGTCATAAATTCAGCAATATGTGAGGGGAAAGTTCAAGGCAAAAGTGCTGGTTAGAAAGAGCCAAGAGAGAATAAGGGAGGCTTATCTGTGTTTGATTCCCTTTCTTTGGGGTCTTTCCTTTTCTTTGTTTTTGTGATATATGTCTTAAGTAAATACACATAGTGAAATTATTACTTTAAACAAACCAATCTATGTATCACCTTCAGCAGGTATGCTTTAATTTGGGAAGAATATCTAAAATCTCTTCTTTTGTAAAATTTCAGCCTGTAACACAATATTATCAATGGCACTGTATTTTACATTAAGTCTATAGATATATCATCCAATAAGGTTACAAGTTTGTAGCTATAGCAAGATCTACTATTTCCTATTTCTCACTGTCCTAGTAACCAGAATTCTCTCTATTTCTCTAACCTAGTTTAGAATCATGTACAGGTGAAATCATACAGTGTTCTCCTTTTGATATCTGACTTATTTCCCTTTGTATAACATCCTCTAGGTTTATCCAAGCTAACTCTAAATGTATCGATCTACATTCTCATCAACAGGCTGTAGATCTAACTTCCTTTCTTTGTCCCTCACAAGTCCTTTTCGACCAACTTCTTGTCTATTTGTGGCAGCCATCCTTTTTTATTGAATATAATCTTCACTTATATTTCAAATGGTAAAACCTTTCCCATTTTCCCCTCTCCCCCAAAATCCCCAACCTCTCCTCCCACCCCCCCTGCCTCCAGGTATCAGCCCCTCCACCCGACCCACTCCCACCACCCCCTGCCCTCGATTTCCCTTTGTTGGGGCATCTATTGAACCTTCACCTGACCAAGGACCATGCCTCCCACTGATGCTCAACAAGGCATTCCTCTGTGTGGCAGCCATCCTTAAAGTGAGAGCTTGTTGTGGCTTTGATTTGCATTTCTGTAACAATTAATGATATTGAACACTTTTTTCTATACTTGGTCATTTTTGCATCTTCCTTGGAAAAGTGTGTCTTAGTGGCTATTGGGATCATAGGATAGCAACATATACAGATGAAAACAGAAAGTTGACAGACATCTAGGAACCCAAATGAACAATATTGACAGTCATATGGTTATGTGACACAGAGAAATCAGACATTCCTTTTGCATTTGCTAAGATCAGTTACCTGGAAGACACAGGACTCAGGACTTGATGGGAGCTGGTTAAACATATGCATCAAAATCCTCTGGTGACCTAGGCTGCTGACATGGGGAGGGTCTGGAAATAAGCACATCAGAGATACATGGTTTCCTGTTTCTAAACTAATGATATTTTCTGAGCTCTTAGTATATTGGAAACACTATAATTAATATTCTATATTAATTCTGTTAGTCCAACCTAGCCCAGTGATGTAGAAACCATCTTGAGTTAAAGGCTGTCACCCCTCTAAAAATAATAAAACCAAGGCCTAGAAAGCATTCTCTCCTTTATCAGTTTCATGGTGATGAAAATATAATTCAAAATCTGGTCCACCCTTTCCAAGATCTATACTTTGGAAGCTTGTGTTTTCAAGCACTAAGTTGTCCAATACTTTATCTCAATCAGCTAAGCTATGTATACTTTACCCATTTAGCCTTCCCACCTACCAGAGGCCTTGGGTTCGCCAAGAGTTTCTGTAAGAGATAATATTCCACATTTCTTTGTTAGTATGCCCTCTTGTGCTATAATTCCTGTTTTCTGATAATAACTGGAAAATGCAAACAGATACTTTTCAAGTCTCAGTAGTCAAATTAATATTTGTAATGCAAGACACCTGGCATTTTGGCAACTGCAATACAAAGGCTTTAGACAAATTCGAAACAAGGGTGCAATTGGAGAAAAAATGAAACAGTTGGGACAAAAAGTGAACAATTTTTATTTTACCAAATTATATATGTTGTACAAGGTAAAATCAGCTCAGGAATGGGAAACCCAAACTAAAAGACTCAATAGTTTGTGCATCATCCACCACAGGCTTCTCTAGACCTCATTTTCCTTTAAGGAGAAGACAAAGAACTGCCATGAGGAGCTCACAGGACATGCTTCAAGCTCCTTGAAGGGGAAAAAGAGTTTGACAAAAACAAACATTCATTTAAATAACAAGCTTGCTTCCTACACAAACCAGTTGCAATTATTCAGAGTGCAGCATACAGAGCTGGGGCTTAGAGCCAGACTCTAGAGGCAGGAGTGGATAGGCATTGGTGATTGTAAAAAACAGTGACTCACTGGCAGAGGAGGACACTGGGGCATAAGAGGACAGACTTATCCAAGTTTCAGGACAGTGCTGAGATATATACCCATATTCTTCCTCCCACATTTGTTTAGTTAAGTCTCTGCTGTTACTTACAAACATTTCTGGCCAGAGCTTGATCTTTGTAAGCATTAGAAAAGGAAAGCCCAACTGCCAATTTGAGTCTTACTAAGATTAATGACTTTGAGACGAAAAATATATGAACTTAAAGCTTAATGAGGATGAGTGACCCTATGTTACCAAAGTAGAGGAGGATGAAAAAGTAACCATAATAATAGCTGTATTCCCCAACTGCTCCATATGTGCCTTAATCTGTTGTGGGCACTTTACTTACTCTCACTGACCTTGATTCATTTGAACTCACAACAGCATGTGTAGGTTGGGTACTGTTCTCAGTTCTGGTTTATAGCTAGACAAAACAAGTCTTAGAGATTGTTCATTATCCTTCTGGTACTATAACATAATACCTGAACAATCAACTTATAGAAAGGAAAGCTTTAGGCAGCGGTGGCGCACGCCTTTTATCCCAGTACTTGGGAGGCAGAGGCAGGTGGATTTCTAAGTTCAAGGCCAGCCTGGTCTACAGAGTGAGTTCCAGGACAGCCAGGGCTACACAGAGAAACCCTGTCTCGAAAAACAAAAACAAAAAAACAAAACAAAACAAAAAAAGAAAAAGAAAGGAAAGCTTTGCTCTGACTCATAGTTTTGAAGGTTCATGTTCACCATCTAGTGACCCCATTGATTTGAACTTTCCTGCAGTCATGCCATGGCAACAGTATGTGATGGAGGAATTCCTTTAATCTCATGGTTGGAATACAAAATACAAAGAGGGAAAGAGCAGGATCTCATAGTGGTCCCCCTCCAGGTCAGCCTCAGTGACCTGCAAAACACAGAGGATGGGGGGAGGAGAAAGCATTCTTGCATCTTTAAGGTTCTACCACCTTCCAATAATGTTGCTCTGCAGAGAAAGTTTTTAGTAGTTTAGTTCATGGGCTTTGGGAGGGAATAAGGTCCAAATACCAGCAGAGGCATTAAGGGATTTGTGCTGCTCTGCAGATTATAAAAATTAAATGCAGGGTCTACCCCAGCCTGTGTGAGACTTAGTAGTTTCCAGAGGTTTACCTGTGAGTATATTCTATTTCACCAAATCCCACAGTGCCCTGGAGCTGCCATCTCCAGCTCCTTATTAACTGATGTGTTTATATTTCTCTTTCCCTTAGTCTAAAGAAAATGGTGTGACCTTTCCTATTCTCACACTTTAGAAATAACTTGGTGTACAGAATCCATAGCCTCTCTACATGATGTCCCCTACTCAGAATGTTCTCATTTTCTTGCCTGTTCCAATGTTATTCCTAAGATTCTACTGAGGTTCTAACTCCAATAGGTATTCCCAGCTATTCAGTCCACACAGGCTTCTCTTTCTCCTCGATTTTTTCTAGCATTCATCCTTCCCAATCTTTGCCTCCTGACAACTCATTCCCTCCCCATTTTCTGCATAGACATCCCATGCCCTTAGTTGTGTTAGAAATTACTCAAGAGCAATGTCCAACTCAGTGTCTAGCACATGGCCAGTTGGGTCAAAGTCATGTTTAAAATAAACTGGAACAAAAGGAAAAATACTGAAGGACAACTAAATTAAACAGATTAAATTTTTCTATGGGCACTATTTTTTTTTTAACAATTAGAAATATATCTGACCAGAGCTGGATCTTTGCAAGCATTCAAAAGGAGACATGTGTGCAGGTATGAATAGAGGTGATCTCACAAAGGCTAACTACCTGACATATTGGGATGGGTTCCTAGTTTGGGGGATGTTTTGGGTATGAGTCTCCAAAATCTTTTCTAGCTAGAACACTCTGTAATCCCATCACCAAATGAGTGAGCAAATAAATGCATTTCAGCTGTCACTCATCCACACTCAGGCTCTCCCCACAGCACTGAAACACAGTGTTCTGCATAATTCAGTCTTTTATCTGAAAGACACAGGTGTGATATTCATGTAAAGCATATTTTCTCATCTACTTTCCAGATGAGAAAACAGAGTTGTTGAAGTAAAAACAATTTGCCTAAAGTTAGAGTTGGCACACACCAGAGGCATCTTTCAGAATCCCAAGCTGGTTGAGTCTTTGTCCCTAGACAAGTAGCTCTCCATGCCTCCTGCATCTGTGTTCCTTTTCTGAAGCATAGAGAAGAAGCTTCTAGAATACCTATAGAACCCCAGGCTCTTCTGTTGCCAGTAAACACTAACCCATCAGGTTTTGCCCATTAATTGCTTCTCATATGCTCGTCTACACAGATACTACCAGCACCTACTGTCTTCTTCTTTGGGAAGATATTATTGTTCCTCGTATGGGGCTGCAAACTTCTTCAACTCCTTGGGTCCTTTCTCTAGCTGCTCCATTGGGGACTCTATGCTCAGTCCATTGGTTGGCTGTGAGCCATGGGTATTTTGATTCCCCTTCTAAGAAGGACCGAAGTATATACTCTTTGGTCTTCCTTCTTCTTGAGCTTCATGTGGTCTGTGAATTGTATCTTGTTTATTCTGAGCTTTTGGGCTAATATCCACTTATCAGAGAGTGTATACCATGTGTTTTCTTTTGTGATTGGGTTATCTCACTCAGGATGATATTTTCAAGTTCCATCCATTTGCCTAAAAATTTCATGAATTCATTGTTTTTAACTGCTGAGTAGTATTCCATTATATAAAAGTACCACATTTCCTGTATCAATTCCTCTTTTGAGGGACATCTGGGTTCTTTCCAGCTTCTGATTATTATAAATCAGGCTGCTATGAACATAGTGGAGTATGTGTCCTTACTACATGTTGAGAATCATCTGGGTATACACCCAGGAGTGGTATAGCTGGGTCCTCAGGCAGTACTATGTCCAATTTTCTGAGGGACCACCAAACAGATTTCCAGAGTGATTTTACCAGCTTTCAATCCCACCAGCAGTGGAGGAGTGTTTCTCTTTCTCCATATCCTCTCCAACATCTGCTGTCCCCTGAGCTTTTGATCTTAGCCATTCTGACTGGTGTGAGGTGGAATCTCAAGATTGCTTTGATTTGCATTTCCCTGATGATTAAGGATGTTGAACATTTCTTTAGGTGTTTCTCAGCCATCTGGTATTCTTCAGTTCTCTGTTTAGCGCTGTACCCCGTTTTTAATAGGGCTATTTGTTTCTCTGGAGTCTAACTTCTTGAATTCTTTGTATATATTGGATATTAGCCATCTATCAGATAAGGTGAGTTTTGCTAAACTTCTCTAGAAGTACCCTCATAGACACAGCCAGTAGTATGTTTCCATGGTGATTCTATCTTGTCATGTGACAATTTAGATTAACTATCACTGTAGCATACTTGGATCTTTCTAACTGTGTAGCCTTGGGCCAACTGCTTAAGTACTCTGTAACTCAGTTTCTGTACACATGAGACAGAAATGATGTTAATAAAAGTACCCATCCAAAAATTTTAATAAGGCATAAATATGTAACTCATAAGTCGAGCACTTAAAAATTATTTAGTAAACCCAGCTGCTCTGTGTGTCCCTGCTGCTTTCTGCACCAACTTCATGCACACGGCCTCCTGTATAATCTAGAAGGTTCATGGTCTGCCTTTCAGAGTTTGTTTCAGTCAAGTTGTCCTGTACAGACTACACTGTCATTTGTTATGTTTTAGTGATTTCTACCCATTTTACCACCAGAATCATGATCCTTTTATTGCTAAAACTTTCAATTCTTCATTTTGACCTTTATTTTAACTATGGTGGGAGCTGAGTCTTTTCCAGACAACCTCTTATGTTTCAGATAGCAGTTTTGAAGCTTGCCATTAAGATAAAGCCAAAATCTGGGGTCTAGTATGGGGATAACCTCTGATAATTCCGTGTTTATCATATCTCGAAATTAAACACAAACACCATAGATGTATTATAGAACATAGAACTCAGGGGAAAGTGGCAACAGCTGGTTTCCATTTGGAACAAGAAATTTGGCTATGTCCTGGGAAGACAGAAGTTGATGTACAAATGATTTCCTGAGGACTTCCTTGCACTTCCTGTTATCACATCCCTGGGTTCTTRGCTAAGATATCTTTGCTCTATGATTTTATCCTCAATGTATCCACTTCATAAGACATGAATATCATTAAAGGTTGATAGATTTCTATGCTAACTGCAAATTTCTTCATTTGAAAGATCTGCACTTAGACATGGATAATAAACATATTCTACATCACACATTAAGAGTTCTTGAACCCACTCCATTACTCAAGGCCAATTCAAGGGCTGACTCTACCAAGAACACTTCTTTGATTTTCTCCAAAATTAACAAACTTATATTCCTAGATTCTCCTTGAATTAAGTAAATGGAGGTACACACAACCATCACTTCACTATAGTGGGAAATTGATAATCTAGAGGACAAAGTCTGGTCCTAACAATTGGAAACACTAAGCCAAATATTTGCCATGAATAAAAAGACAAGAAATGGTATGAGAGCCAAAAATCAGTTTGATCTCTTCCTAAACCATGACATTGAATCCTTCCAAACAAACCCTCTTACTCACCTGCCTTCTTAGGACCCCAAGCTAGGTAGAATCACTTTCTAAAAGTGTCATTAGCTAACAGTTACTTTGAGAAGGTGAAAATGATGAGGGGTTCTTTGGCAACCTAAAGGGGGTGGAAATTTGAGAGATGTACTGGGAAGACAGTCATTAGCTCCATAATTCACTAGGCCATTACCTGCCTAAGCTTTAAAGAAAGCATTGCTGAGATTTCTGTTAAGGACATAAGAGATTGGAGGGGTGTAGCTGTGATAGGATAAATTAGGAAGCCTCCTCAAGAAGAAATGTCAATTATAATAGCCTTGGAAGTTCACAGTTATGGGATTCTGAATCAAATGAATCAGACCAGAAGCGTGACTCCACCTAAGTACTTTCTAAACTGTCTTAGAAGAACCTGTCTGCCACTTACTTGACCCATGCTCTTAATCTTTCCCTCTTCATCATAGTTCTTTCCATCTACTGTACCTCAGTAAAAATACAGTCTTGGTCTTCCAGAAATGCTCCATGATTTTATCTTCACTTTGAATTCACAATTCAAACCCCTCTACTCTTCTACCCATCTCCAGATAGTATCACTTCACTCTGTAATGCAGATAGCACCTGTCCCTGTCTACTCATAGGACCCAATTGATCCAGTCCTTAGGGAGGAAGGGTGCTATATTAACAATCTCTTATTTATATCCTAAGAACAGCTTCCTGCTTAGCCTATGTCCTGCATGCCACTCCACCGTGAGCCTATTCTAGGTGGCCTGCCATGTTCTAATTCATTAGAAGCACTTAACTTTGAAGTCCACAATTAAACAGAAATTACCAAACCCTTTTATATCCTTGCTTGAAATTTGCTGATGAGCTACCAAATTATCATTGACACTAAAATGCTATACCAAGTTAACATCCTTGCATACTTGATTACCATCCTAACATAACTATCCTCTTGATTGTCCAACTGCTTTGGACAATACTTTGACTTTCCTTCCCTTTTTTTAATGATTCCTACTCTTGGTCCCATGAATAGCATTGGCTCCTCTGGTGGAGCTCTCCCTGGGAATCCCCTGCTAATACACTTTATTGCTGATGAAACACCAGTTCTAAAGGAAAATCTGGATTCTCTGCTCCCCTGGAACCATGCTTCTTTCTCATATCATTAATCTCTATTTGTCATGCTAGATTCATTTGTATGATCAATTAACTAGTAATAAGAGTATAATTTAGGCTGGGGACTGATCTCAGATTGTGCTTGCCTAGCACATATGAAACCTTATATTTGCTTCCCAGCATCACAGAAACTAGGCATTGTAGTATCCTAACACTTAGAAGGTAGAACAATAAGATCAGGAGTTTAAGATCATCTTTAGCTATGTAATGAGTTTAAGTAGAGCCTAGGCTACATGAGATTCTGTATCATAGATAGAGGATACAGACAGACAGACAGACAGACAGACAGACAGACAGACAGACAGACAGACAGACAGACAGACAGAAAAAGTACTTATGTGGTTCTTGTCACTGTACCTTGTCACTTCTGCAAGTTCCAGAGGATAGGAACAGTGTTTCAGCTTTAATTCCAACTGCACCCTCAGAGTGGCATGGTGCCTCACTCTGTTCACTCAGAGATTGACAAAAGGGTTAAAGAATCAGATGCCAGCAAACAGAACGACAGAGTTCCCCTGGAGCTAGAGGCTGTCCTACTGGGAGGATAGGAGTCCCTGCCAAAAAGATTTTATCTTGTCCCATTCATTTCTAGTATTGTGACAGAAGGGAGGTTGCCTAACCTTGTTCCTTTTTACCTATCAGCCTAGCTGACTAGATCCCTACCTGCCAGGCTCACTCACCTCCCGATGAGCTCTGGTCTTTTCTTCTGCCACTTTTATTACACTAATTTTCCTAACTCTCCTACTACTTCCATGCTACCTATCTAGCTCTAGAGCAAGAAAGTGTCAGAATATTTTCTCAGAAGTATACTCTACAACCCTAGTATGTTCACTTTTCAAAATCTTAGATGTCTCCTCTGTAAAGCCAAAACAGAAACACTTCCTTCTAGCCCACTGTGAAGGTGTATGCCTTTCACACTTAGGAGTCAGACACAGGTGGATTTCTGTGGATTTCAAGGCTACCATGGTCTATACTGTAAAACCCTCCTCTGGAGGAAAGAAAGAAAGAAAGAAAAAAAGGAAGAAAGAAAGAAAGAAAGAAAGAAAGAAAGAAAGAAAGAAAGAAAGAAAGGAAGGAAGGAAGGAAGGAAAGAAGGAAAGAAGGAAGGAAGAGAGAGAGAAGAGGGAGGGAGGGAGGGAGAGAGAAAGATAAAGAAAGGGAGGGAGGGAGGGAGGGGAGAGAGGGAGAGAGGAATTGGGGTGGGAGGAAAGAAGGAAAGAAGTTTCTTGTGGATATTCTAGGAATTACATACATGAACAGGAATTTAACACAATTTAGTAGGTGCTAAATAAACACTAGTTTCTTTCCTATATGAATATTTAGACTTCTTATCTAGAAGCTAATGTAAACTACTACAATGAAGGAAGGATTATTAGATGGGTAAAGTTTTGACTCCTTCATGGGCTAGCTATGTGACCTTAGGAAAACCTCTTGCTTTGACTTAACCTCAGTTTCTCATTCTCTAAAACTGGGCTCATAAAGAACCAACATCCTAGGATAAGAGACTAAAGAAGGCAATTTAGGCCAACATCTTTACCCAATGTTTTGTACAGACACCCTCAATAAACATTGGCTTCTTTTACTGGCACCCTTATTACATCAAAGGTTCAAAAGTACTCAGGGCTAGAAGACAAAAAATGATGGTAAACAATTGCATGTCTACTCGTACATACTTCCTCAGAATTGCTAGCTGATCATAGAAACCCAAAGACTTCTTTCTAGGGGCCAGCTTCTGCCTAAATCTATGAATGCCTCTACTTTCTATATCTGGTCATCTGCCTCAGCACCTCTGTGTACAGGTATTATGGCAAATATATACACAGCCTTTGCCATGTGTGAGCACTTAGACTTTAAAACAACTCTTTTACTCTTAGCCTTCAATTATTTATTTGCAGTTTATAGGGGCCCAAGAGACAAGAGATATGGAAGGGAGAAAGATCCCTAAGGGCTAATTGTATTACTTTGGAACTATCTTTACTCTCTTCTCCAACATCACTACACTTCTGGGCGAGACAGCATACATGCAGGATGCCTTCTTTTGCATGGCTTTTGACATGTAGCAGTCGAAAAAGCCTGATTCCAGGAATTGCAAGTAAGGATGGGAGACTAAACATCCTTCAGCAATCTCCAGTTATTTAAGTCAAACTCTTGGATGCCTGAAGATTAGCAAAGAGTTTTCCCATCTACCCCTTTTAAGAGGCACCACAGAAAGTATGGAAAGCTTATAGGTGCAATATGATTAGGAGGGTTTCCTACTTCCCATCTGATATATTGGACTTGAGAGGGGAGTTGTTGCTTAGGAAAACAAAGAATTAAGAGTATGGAGCCTCTACTTCACCCAGGTTATACAAAAACTCAGAGTGGAAAAGTAACTTGTTCGGCAAGAAATAAATCATTGGTGATAGAACCATATCCAGAAACATGAGGCCTTGCTGGCAGTATATCTATGAAATACCAAAAACCCAAAGGTGATATTTTATATAGAAAGGCCATCTTGCATTTACAGAGAAGAGGCAGCCAGAGTTGTTATTATAGTTTGAACATGAAATATCTCCAAGTAATGAATACTTAGTCTCCATCTGGTAGAGCTATTTTTGTAGGAAATGGGGATAATTGGGTTCTAGGAAGTAGGTCATGGAGACATCTATTTGACGGGTATATCTCGCTTCTGCACTTTTTTGTTACTTTCTTTTTCCTGTCTACCATGAGATAAGGAAGTTTCTCCCTTCTGCAACCCTGCAGTCATGATGTTCTTCCCAGCATCAGGCCAGGCAAGCACAGCTGAACCCTCCCTTAGGTCATTTTCTCAATTTTTTTTGTCAAAGCTACAGAAATATCTAACCCTTAAAGTGGTCAATAAAAGAAAACACACACACACACACACACACACACACACACACACACAGGCAAACCAACCTGCTGTACAATCACTACTATGTTCTTTGCTTGTTATTTCTGTTGCTTTGTTAGAATATTCTGATAAAGGGGATAAGAGTTTATTTGGCTTGAAGTTTAAGTTATGCTCTATTACAACAGAGATGTCACAGTGTCAACTTGAGATAATTGGTCATATTACATCCATAGTCAAGGGCAGAGAAAAGAGGATTGATGTGTGCATGCTAATGCTCAGCTTGCTCTCTCTATTCTTTACAGCTCATGATCCCAAGACAAGGGAATGGTGCCTTCCATAGTAAGCAGGTCTTTTGACAACAATTAACATAATTAAGTAGCCCATTCTTTCCTTGTGTTTCTCCTCCCACCTTAATTTAGACCTGTGGATCCTTAACCACACAGGTAAGTTTCCCTTCCCCCACTCATCTTCCCTGTTGGCTGAGTCCTCTGACACAATCCAAGCTGCACTGAGCAGTCTGTTATCCCATGGGGACCTCCATTATCCCTCAGGGACCTCCATTCTCCCTCTCCTCCCACCTTAATTAGACCTGTGGCTGCTGAACAATACAGGTAAACTTCCATTCTGTTATCCATCTTCTTTGCTTGCTGAATCTTCTGGAGAAAGCCAAATTGCACTGAGTAGCCTGCTATTCCAGGGAAACTGGCATTCTTCTCCTATGTCTCTGTCTACCTTCATTGGATCTGTGAATCCTGAACCATACAGGTAAATTTTCCTTCCTCATCCATCTTTGCTCCTTACTGAGTCCTCTAGGGAAGGAGAGCTTCTCTGAGCAATCTGCTATCCCAAAGGGACTTCCATTATCTGGCCACCTCTCCTCCCACCAATATCATACCTGCTGTTCCTAAACAATAGAGGTGAACTTCTCTTCTCTGGCTCATCATTCCTGCTTGCTGAATCCTCTGGGAACACCAAGCTTCCCTATACAGCTTGTTCTCCCAAGTGGATGTCCCATTCTCCTGCCATCTCTCTGTCCATCTTCATTAGACCTACAGCTAATGAATCACACAGACCTACAGATCCATAATCATATAGCATAAGAATAATCATCAGAGGCCTGCCTCAACAGGACCATTGAAGTTAACACCTCTCCCAATACCTACTACAAGAGGAACATCCAGGGACAAAAGCCATCCATATAGCTAAAGACCCTTGAAAGAATACAGTTAACAAAAAAACAGGGGAATATGACAAATTTAAAGCCCAGCAACTCTACAAAGCCGGGAAATCCTAACACAACCAAAACACAAGGAAATGACTTAAATTCAATCTTATCAAGATGATAGAGGCCTTTAAAGGGGAAATAAAAAACCCAAAGGAAATACAGGAAACTACTATTAAAAAGATGTTCTTTTTAAAAAGAAAACAAATAAATTCCTTACAAAAATAACAGGAAAATACCATTTAAAAAGGTGAAGGAATTCTGACGCCCTGTCCTTTCTACTGGTGCAGACTCTTGGCTGGTCTGTTCCAGTGAAGACACCATCTCCTGATCCATCCTAGAGAACCCTCTGCACTCAGAGCAGTTGGTAAGAACCATCTAAACAGTCCCATAACCCCTGAAGAAATAGAAGCAGTCACCAACAGTCTCCAAACCAAAAACTGCCCAGGACCAGATGGGTTTAGTGGAAAATTCTATCAGTTCTTCAAAGACAACCTAATAAAAATACTCATCAAACTATTCCACAAAACAGAATCGCAAGGAATATAACGCAATGTGTTCTATGAAGCCACAATTACACTTATACCTAAACCAAATAAAGACCAAACAAGGAAAGAAAACTTCAGACCAATTTCTTTTATGAACAATTGATGCAAAAATACGCAATAAATTCTTGCCAACCAAATCCAAGAACACATCAAAATGATCATTTAACATGATCTCATTAGATGCTAGAAAAAGCATTTGACAATATTCACCATCTCTTCATGTTAAAAGTCTTGGAAGGATCAGGAATTCAAGGCCCATACCTAAACATAGTAAAAGCAAGATACAGCAAACCAATAGTCTACATCATACCAAACGGAGAGAAACATGAAGCAATTCCAATAAAATCTGGGATTAGACAAGGCTGCTCACTCTCTCCTTATAGATTCAATATTGTATTTGTAGTTCTAACTAGAGAAATTAGACAACAAAGAGAGGTCAAAGTATACAAATTGGAAAGGAAGAAATCAAACTATCACTATTTGCAGATGATATGATAGAATACTTAAGTGACTCCAAAAATTCCACCAGAGAACTGTAAAAGCTGATAAACAACTTCAGCAAAGTGGCTGGATATAAAATTAACTCAAACAAATCTATAGCCTTCTATACTCAAAGGATAAACAGGCTGAAAAAGAAATAAGGGAAATGACACCCTTCACAATAGCCACAAACAATATAAAATATCTTGGTGTGACTCGAACCAAACAACTGAAAGATCTGTGTGACAAGAACTTCAAGTCTCTGAAGAAAGAAATCGAAGATCTCAGTAGATGGAAACATCTCCCATGCTAATGGATTGGCAGGATTAATACAGTAAAAATGGCCATCTTGCCTAAAGCAATCTACAAATTTAATGCAATCCCCATCAAAATTCCAATAAAATTCTTCATAGAACTAGAAGGAGCAATTCTCCAATTTATTTGGAAAACAAACAAACCAGGATAGCAAAAACTATTCTCAACAATAAAAGAACTTCTGGCAGAATCACTATCCCTGACCTCAAGCTGTACTACTGAGTAATAGTGTTAAAAACTGCATGGTATTGGTACAGTGACAGTCAGGTAGACCAATGGAATAGAATTGAAGACCCAAAAATAAACCCACACACCTATGGTCACTTGATCTTTGACAAAGGAGTGAAAACCATTCAGTAGAAAAAAGACAGCATTTTTAACAAATGGTGCTGTTTCAACTGAGGGTCAACATGTAGAAGAATGAAAATTGATCCATTCTTATATCCTTGTATAAAGCTCAAATCCTAGTGGATAAAACAAGATACACTGAACCTAATAGAAAAAAAAGCAGGAGAAAAGCCTCAAACACATAGGCAAAGGGGAAATTTTCCTGGACAGAACAACAGTGGCTTATGCTCTAAGATTCAGAATTGACAAATGGGACCTCATAAAATTGCAAAGTTTGGGGATACTCACCAAAGTTTGGACTCGCCTTGCAGCAAAGGCTGCCATCTTGCCTCAGGTCACTGCAGAGAGCTGGCAGCTGGGGCCAGGAGCATGGACAGAGTCCGAGTCTAACATAGACTATCCCATCAGGCTCTTGCCTGCACCCAGAGGCAGATCAGCTCAGTGGGCAGTCTCTGCGCCAAAACACATGAGCACCAACTTGCTCGGGAGGTCTGTGCCTGGATTACAGAGGAGGCCACCGTCTTGCCTCGGGGCACCACAGACAGCTAAACAGATAAAGCCCTGTGGACTGAGAGTGCCACCATCTAGGCTCCAGCAGTCTAACCAAGGAAAATCCAGTCCTGCAAGGAATCCCACGGTTAGACAGAGCCCGAAGACCAGCCAGCATCTTGGAGCTGGTGGCCTGAACAGATCACCATAGAGAACCAACAGAGGAGCCCAGGTCACCATAAAGATCTAACAGATAAGCCCAGATTGGTGGGAAAAAAAGATCTGATTCTTAAAAGCTGGCATCTAGGAAGGCCAGAAGGAGATGGCGGGAGGCCAGTTGCTCGTCCAGCAGCAAGCTGGGAGGAGACTTGGGTCTGACCCAGCAGAGCTGAGGAGGTACTACGGAACCCAGTAGCGGAAACCTTCTGGTCTACACCTCAGGAGCACGAATTAGCTCTGCAACAGCAGTGCCAAAAGCCAGGCTCACAGGAGCTTCAAACACCAACCAGTAACAACAAGACAAACTAAATCCAGAGATAAACAGATGGCAAAAGGCAAACATAAGAATGTTACTAACAGAAATCAAGGCAATATGGCAGCATCTGAACCCAATTCTCAAACCAAAGCAAGTCCTGGATACCCCAACATGCCAGAAAAACAAGATTTATATTTAAAAGCACTTGTCATGATGCTGCTACAGGAACACAAAAAAGACATAAACAAATCTCTTAAAGAAATGCAGGAGAACATGAATAGGTTAGAAGCCCTACAATGGAAACACAAAAATGTCTTGAAGAATTACAGGATAATAAGGGTCAACAGACAGAAGCCAATAAAGACGAAATGAAAAAAATCACCTAAAGAAATGCAGGAGAAATTGAATCAACAGGCAAAAGTCATGAAAGAGGAAACAAAAAAATCTCTTAAAGAATTGCAGGAAAACACAAACAAACAAGTGAAGGAACTGAGCAAAAACATTCAGGATCTAAACACAGAGGAAGAAACAACTAAGAGATCACAAAGGGAGACAACTTCAGAGATAGAAAACCTTGGGAAGAAATCAGGGATCAAAGATGCAAATATCAACAAGAGAATACAAGAGATAGAAGTAAGAATCTCAGATGCTGAAGATACCATAGAAACCATTGACTCCACAGTCAAAGAAAATGCAAAATGCAAAAG
>BDUI01000255.1:323701-338045 GCA_002335545.1 Apodemus speciosus
TGCCTTGGGTGTTCTTTTGAGACTGGGTTACTTCACTCAGTATGATGCTCTCCAGCTCCATCCATTTCTCTAAGAATTTCATGAATTCATTGAAGTCTTAGTTTCAAAAGCCTGTACTCCACAAAATTGGAAAATCTGAACAAAATGGATGATTTTTCTAGACATTTGCCTCTTAACAAAGTTAAATCAAGATCAAGTAAACTATTTACACCCCTAAAGAAATGGAAGTAGTCATTAATTCTCCCAATCAAAAATAGCCCAGGGACAGACAGTTATAGAGCAGAACTCTACCAGACTTTCAAAGAAGAGCAAATACCAACACTCCTCAAACTATTCTGCAAAATAGAAAGAGAAAGAACACTGCCAAACTCATTCTATGAAGCCAAAATCACTCTGATACCTAAACCACATGAGTCTCAATAAAGAAAACGAATTATAGACTGATTTGTGTTACGAACATTGATGCAAAAATACTCAATAAAATACTTGCAAACCGAATCCAGGAACACATCAAAAGCATTATCATTCATGATCAAGTAGGCCTCAACCCAGGGATACAAAGATAGTGCAATATACAAAAATCCATCAGCATAATCCACCATATAAACAAACTGAAAGAAAAAAAACACGTGATCATCTCATTAGATGCTGAAAAAGCCTGTGACAAAATCCAACATACCTTCATGGTAAAAGTCTTAGAGAGATCAGAGATACAAGGCACATACCTAAACACAATCAAAGCAGTATACAGCAAGCCAATAGCCAACATCAAATTAAATGAAGAAAAACTTAATGCAGTTCTATTAAAATCAGGGACAGGGCAAGGCTACCAATTCTCTCCCTATTTATTCAATACAGGACTTGAAGTACTATATTGTACTATGTAGCCACAACAATAAGACAACTAAAGGAGATCTAAAGGATACAAATTAGAAAAGAAAGAGTCAAAGTGTTGCTATTTGCAGATGATATGATAGCATACCTAAGGGACACCAAAAATTCTACCAGAAAACTCTGAGTGAAAGATCTGTATGAGAAGAACTTCAAGTTCCTGAAAAAAGAATTTGAAGAAGATATCAGAAGATAGAGAGTTCTACATGCTCATGGATAGGCAGGATTAGCATAGGAAAAATGGCCATCTTACCAAAAGCTATCTACAGATTCAATGCTATCTTCATCAAATTTCCAACACAATTTTTATAGACTGTAGTATTAACATTTTTATTAAATGTCTGTTTGGGGTTACTTTCTGCCTCAATATCTTATGTTCTTAAATGAAAGACATACATACAGCTTTTATATTTTAATATATTTTATGTTGTACAATATCTGAGCATCTTCCTAGCCTCCATGCTGCTAGAATCTACTTCCTGTAGATAATTCCAAGTTACTTCTTACTAATTTCTATGTTCCATCTTGGCTGCTCCTGACCCAGTTGAGCAGACGTCTGGGCCACACCCTCCCTACCCCTTTACATGGCAGCTCTGCCTCTTTGCCCTGCACTCTTCTCACATGGCATCTCTTCCCTTCCTTCTCTTCCTCCTCCTCAAAATCCCAAGTCCTAGAAACCTAAATCCCCGCCTCTTCCTCTTCTACCAACTATTGACTGCTGGCATCTTTATTTACCAATCAGAATTAACTAGGGGCAGGTAGCTATGTGCAGACCCTCTCATATGAACAGTTTGGGGGACAGAATTAACATTAAAATACAAACAGCTACAATAGACCTGGAAAGAGCAATTCTCAACTTCATATGAAAAATTTAAAACCCAGGATAGCCAAAACAATCCTGAACAATAAAAGGCCTTCAGGAGGAATCATCATCCCTAACCTTGAGCTTTACTACAGAGCAATAATGATAAAGACTGCATGGTTTTAGAACAGAAACAGACATGTTGATAAATAGGATTGAATCAAAGACCCAGAAATAAGCTCACACACCTATGGACACTGGATTTTTGATAAAGAAACCAAAACTGTAAAATGGAAAAAAAGAAAAAGCATCTTTAACAAATGGTGCTGGTCTAATTAGATGTCCGCATGTAGAAGAATGAAAATAGATTCATATTTATCACCCTGCACAAAACTCAAGTCCTAGTGAATCAAGAACCTTAACATAAAACTGGATACACTATCTCTCATAGAAGAAAATGTGAGAAATACCCTTGAACACATCAGTACAGGAGACAATTTCCTAAACATAACACCAGTGGCTCAGGTTCTATGATCAACAATTGACAAGTAGAGCCTCATGAAACTGCAAAGCTTCTGTCAGACAAAGGATACTGTCAATAGGACAAATTGGCAACCTATAGATTAGGAAAGGATCGTCACCAACCATACATTTGACAGAGGGCTAATCCTCAAAATTTACAAAGAACTCAAGAATTTAGATGCCAACAACCCAAATAACCCAATTAAAAAACAGCGTACAGAGATAAACAGAGAATTCTCAACAGATAAATCTTGAATGGCCAAAAAAACCCTTTAAGAAATATTTAAAGTCCTTAATCATCAGGGAAATGAAAATCGAAAGATCTATGATGTTCCATCTTACACCCATCAGAAGGGCTAAAGTCAAAAACTTAGAAGATAGTACATACTGGCGAGGATATGGAGCAAGAGGAATACTCCTGAATTGCTGGTGGGAGTGCAAACTTGTACAACCACTGTGGAAATTAATTTGGTGGGTTCTTAAAAACTAGGAATAGTTCCACCTCAGGATCCAGCTATACCACTCCTGGATATACACCCAAAAAGGTACTATACCATCCCTCAAAAACATGCATTCATAATAGCTTTTTTGCAATAGCCAGAAACTGGAAACAAGCCAGATATCCCTAACCTAAACCAAAAACTGGATAAAGAAAATGTGTTACATCTACACAATGTAATACTATTCAGCTATTAAAAACAAAGACATGAATTTTGCAGGCAAATGGATGGAACTTTAGCATATCATCCTTAGTGAGGTAACCCAGTCCCAAAAGGACATGCATGGTATACATTCACTTATAAGTGAATATTAGCCAATATTAGCCACATAAGATACCCATGTTATACTTCACAGACCCAAAGAAGCTAAACAAGTAGGAAGGCACAAGCAAGGATGCTTAGAAGCTTAGTAGGGAATGAAATAGTCACATGAGGCAGGTGGAGGGAAGAAACTGGAAGGGAGGCAGATGGGGAGGAGGAAGTAGGTTCAGAATCAGGTATGGGGAAGGACATGAAAGAGGGCCAGATGACCATGAGAATGAATGGAAATCTATAACTGACAGGGGTGGGGAGGTGGGGGGAATCTCCAGGACAAGACAGAGATATGGCTAAGGATGGTGCCCAAGAATTAGTGGGGGTGTCCTTAGCTGTGATTCACAGCATTGGGTCTATGAAACCTGAAGAGGCTACTTCCTGTAGCCATTCAGGAACCCCAACGGAACAGTAGGGATACCAGCCCACTCACAAAATTTTCAAACCAAAATTTATCCTGTCTACATGAAATGCAGGGATGGGAGATGGTACAGAGACTGAGGGAATGGCCAACCAATAACTAGCTCAATTTGAAACCCATTCTATGGACAAGCACCAATTCATGTCAATATTAATGATACCCTGTTATGTTTGTAGACAGGAGCTAGCATGACTGTCCTCTGAGAGGCTCCACCCAGAATCTGCCTCAGACAGATGCAGACACCCACAGCCAAACTGCACATGGAGCTCAGGGATTCATGCAAGAATAGGAAGAAGGATTGTAGACCCCAAAGAAGATAGGAACACTACAGGAAGACCAACAGAGTCAACTAACTTGGACCCTTGGGGCTCTCAGAGATTGAACCACCAACCAAAAAACATACAAAGAATGGTTCTAGGCCTCCCCACACATATGTTAGCAGATAAGCAGCTTGGTCTTCATGTAGGTCCTGAAGAACTAGAGTGGGGAGTCAGGGGTCTCTCCCAAAAGATGTTGCCTGTACATAGGATATATGTTCTTCTAGCTAGGCTGCCTTTTCTGGCCTTAGTGGGAGAGGATGTGCCTAGCTTCAAAGAGACTTGATGTGCCAGGGTAGAAGGATACCCAGGGGATCCCACTGGCTCAGAGGAGAAGGGGAGGAGGGGATGCGGGGAAGGATTGTAGAAGGGGTTGACATGGAGGGGGCAGCGAGCAGGATATAAAGCGAATAGATAAAATAATAATAAAAAATAATCCATTACAGACATCCCCAGAGGCCCTTCTTCTAGGTTATTCCTGATTGTATTAAATTAATGATTAAAATTAACTATCACAACTACTAAGAATGGCTTATGCTCAATGCAATTTCTCTATGCTGGGCATAGGATTTCTTTTTAGATGTTCTGACTACGTTAATCTAAAATAGATAAAATATTTTAACTTCCTACTTTATAGGTGGGGAATCTAAAATTGGATTGTGTTTCAGAGATCAACCATCAGAATTACAATTGCAAATCTGGAATTGTACAAATACACCATTTGGAAGTAGAAGATGCCTCTGGGTTTATAGGGATAGAGGCATCACATAAACCTTAACTCTTGGAGTTCACCAGTTCTGGAAGTAGCGGGCATAGAAACGCTGATTACAAGAGTTAGGCGGTAACAAACTTTTAAAGATGCAGTAGTTGATCAAGGAGGATACAGAAGCTGGACATGATATGGACCCACTCAAGCACATGGCAAGAAAGCATGAGTCAAGGATGCTGCACAGGAGAACCCTTTGTGCATTGAGCATACAGGAGAACCCTCTGTGCATCGAACACTAACAGCCACACAACTTCTGATTTCAGAAGTAGACCATGTTCACCCAGCCAATGAGACAGGGACCATAGCAAGTCCAACTAATGTCAGAACAACTGGGCATTCCACTATACTTTCAGAAAACCGTCTCTGTAGGTGTCCAGGACTATACTAAAGACTGACAGTTGGTCTTCTTGGGATACAAACACACGAGCTAGGATTTGACTTGGGATTGGGTATGTTAGGGGAAAATAAGTTTCCAACCTTGGGACATGGCAAGAAAAAACCTGAGCCTCATTCAAGACCTGTCCTTGTGCCTGTGGAACCTTGGGTGACCTGCCTGCATCATACAGTTTTTCCATCTAGGAAACATTTACTTTCATCATGTCTGTCATAGTCTTATATTGCAGTGTCAGTGAAATGTCTCATGAGGCTCATTTTATGCAATGCCTAACACAGATTAATAGCTTTCTCATTCCTTGAAGCAGCAGTCTTTGGAATTTCTACTATATACCAGTCATTGCACTAAATGACTCAGACAAGTTCACATGCCAGCGTAGATTCTACACAAATGGAGCTATTAGTAATAGTAGCAGTAGTACTTATTATATTAGTAGTAGTATACCAGTAGTTATTCTCATTGAGGAGCATAAATAGAGGTAGGTATAATGAGACCATCACCTTTATTAGGAATAAGTACGGAGGTCTGTTTGTCATCTTTCCATCGTGCATGCTCCAGAGGTGGTCATCCCATAGTTCAGATCACTTTTGTCTAGTGTCAGAGCCTAGCTTTTTATCTTAAGTGTTGCTATACATTTCTATCTTCTTCATACTCATGCCACCCATTTTTGCATACCTAAATCTGAGCCAAAATGAGTCCAAATCTCAGTAGAGGTTTGAATTGAACTAAGCACAGACAGGGTCCACAACCTTGACCAGAATCATTCACAGAGATTCCAGCAGCACTAAGTGACCACAAAAACTACAATGGGCCCCAAGGTAAATTAAAGACAAAATTCTAAATAGCACTTCTCCTGAAAAAGTTGCACCCCAAGCCTATATGCCATCAAAGATTTGGCAGTCAATCATGAGCAGGTCTAAGCTCTCAGTGGAAGACATTTGTGCCACAGCCAAGGGAAGGGACAGTTTACAGAGACCTGAAGCTTATGCAGCTTAAATCCTTATAAGAAAGAGGGTACAAAAATCAGAAAACTTGGACATAATAACTATTTTTATTCTTATTACTATTGTCATAAACATTTTCTACATGTACAGTTCTTTCAGGTATAATCTTTTAAAAACAAAAAAAAAAGAGAAACTATGAAGTTTAGTTTCTGATGAAATTAAAGATACAAAGGTAATGTTAAACTAACAGAAACAGCATAGCACAGATTTTTATTAACTGATCATTTCTGCAATACTCCTGTCCTAAACTCTGCTGCCATACTCACTAGTAGATTTTGTAGTGACAAGAACTTTGTGATATTATTTAACAAAAAGAGATAATTAGGCTTTTTGCTAATTGATCAAAGCAAATTTTCTAAATGACTTATAAATGAAATTCCTTTTAAGTCACAATTTGATATAGGTAAATGATTAATTATAATGATTGTTAAGATGTACCACTGTTGGATGCTACACAAGCATGGAGATTATGGTAAAAACTATTTTCTACAAATCTTTCCCTTAGAAGACAGCCTCCAAAAACAGTATGGATTGTTGATGATTGTATGCATGGCATTATGAAGTATATTCATGGGTAGGGAGCTTGGCAAACATAATCAATCCCACCCACTACTTATGAGAAGAATGCTCAAAATGCTACTTTCTGGCTTTATTTCTATAAATAAATAGAACTCAGCAACATTGTTCCTCCTGTTAATGTATCTCCAATACCAGTTATTACTGGACTCATTTAAACCACAACAGGACTCAGAATCACCTGATGTACACAATGAAAAGCTAATGGGCACAGCAGATATCCGATTGTCTCCCTGGAAGCTCTCCTATGCCAACACCGAAATATTGTAATCAAACATGGAAGTTGTGGTGACGACATCTGTCCTTCTAATCCCAAAACAAGTATTCTTCATTTCCATTTCTCTTTTGCCAGATATTAAAACCATCTCCCAGTTTGCTAATCCTGAGACTAGTTACTCAAGTGGCCCATTAGCCACAATCACCTATAATTATAGAAACACATTAGTTTTAAGGGAATGATACAGATGCCTGCACATTGGAGGAGCAAATACAACAAGTAACACTGTGTCTAAGGAACATCTGCTCTCACACCTCCTGGGAATCAGAGCATCTGCACTTGACAGCTCTGCACATTAATCCAGATTTCTGATCTTGGGAAAAAATCTGGCTTCAGGAGGAAATAAAGGGACTGTTTAAGTGGAGGGTTCCTCAATTCCAATTGCATGCCTACGGGCCATTCCTAAGCACCATTTTTCTTCCAGAAAAATTGTGATTTTTTTAATTGGTTAAAAATTGGTTATAAAATTGGTCACGAGCTGTTTTGTGAGGTGGGCAGGACTCCTTTGGACTTAATGATTCCAGAAATGAGCTAAAGGCAAGAGTGTGACTTAGTGTGACTTAGCAGCTTGAAGAACACTTAGCACTGAAAGATGGGCCATGACAGTATTCTTGATTATCCTGTGAGTATTTCTTATCTTCAAAAAAATTCCATCTACACCTGGGAGCCAGACAGTTCCAGAGCCCTCTGCGCACAGCCCACCAGGAGAGAGCTGATCTCCCAGCAGCACTTTCACTTCTGAGCTCAAAGATGAGACCTCCACTTTCTCTCTAATAACTGTCTGGAGGGGAACAGCTAGGAGAGTACAGGGCGGACAACCAGTGGAACAGTTAGAACAGAATCCTTTCAGTCATAATCTGCACCCAGGAGCTGGGTGCAGATATCCACAGATATCTGCACAGAGTTCCCACCAGAAAAAAAGTGATCTCCCAGGTGTCCTGACACAGATTTACAGGTTCACAGGAGGGACAAGCTCCAGTCAGAGACAGCAAGAACAACTAACACCTAAGAGAATCTGATGGTGAAAGGAAAGTGCAAGGAACCTACCAACAGAAACCAAGACTACTTGGCAACATCAGAACCCTGTTCTCTGGCCACAGAAAGTCTTGGATACCCCTAACACACCAGAAAAACAGGATTTGGATTTAAAATTGCATCTCATGATGCTGATAGATGACTTTAATAAGGACATAAATAACTCCCTTAAAGAAATACAGGAGAATACAGGTAAACAGGCAGAAGCACTTAAAAGGAAACACAAAAAATTCCCTTAAAAGGTACCAGAAAACACAACCAAACAGGTGAAAGAATTGAACAAAACCATTCAAGATCTAGAAATGGAAATAAAAATAATAAAGAAATCACAAAGGGAGACAACCCTGGAGATAGAAAATGTAGGAAAGAGATCAAGAATCATAGATGCAAGTATCACAAAGAGAATAAAAGAGATAGAAGAGAGAATCATAGGTGCAGAAGATACCATAGAAAACTGACACAACAGTCAAAGAAAGTGAAAAATACAAAAAGGTCCTAATCCAAAACATCCAGGAAATCTAGGACACAATGTGAAGACCAAACCTAAGGCTAATAGGTACAGAAGAGAGTGAATATTTCCATTTAAAGGGCCAGTAAATATATTCATCAAAATTATAGAAGAAAACTTCCCCAACCTAAGGAAAGTGATATCCATGGATATACAAGAAGCCTACAGAACACCAAATAGATTGGACCAGAGAAGAAATTCTTCCCATCACATAATAATCAAAACACCAAATGCATAAAATGGAAGAAAGAATACGAAAAGCAGTAAGGGAACAGATCAAGCAAGTAACAAGGCAGACCTACCAGAATTAAACCATACTTCTTACCAGAGACTATAAGAGCTAGAAGATCCTGGGAAGATATAATATAGATTCTAAGAGAACACAAAAGCCAGCCCAGGCTACTATACCCAGCAAAACTCTCAATTACCATACATGGAGAAACCAAGATATTCCATGACAAAAACAAATTTATGAAATAGTTCCACAAATCCTGTGCTTTGAAGGACAATAAATGGAAAACAGCAAAACAAGGAGGGAAACTACACCTAGAAAAAAGTAAGAAAGTAATCTTCCATTAACAGACCAGTAAGAAGATAGCCACATAAATATAACTCTACTTTTAACAACAATAATACCAGGAAGCAACAACTACTTTTCCTTAATATCTATTAATATAAATGGACTCAATTCCCCCCAAAAATAGACTAACAGACTGAATATATAAACAGGACCCAACATTTTGCTGCATACAAGCAACTTACCTCAGTGTCAAAGAAAGACACTCCCTCAAAGAAAAAGGCTGGAAAACAATTTTCCAAGCATATTTCCCCCCCCCAAAAAAAACCAACATGGAGTAGCCATTCTAATATCGAATAAAATCGATTTCCAAACTAAAGTTATCAAAAAAGATAAGGAAGGACACTTCATATTCATTCAAGGAAAAATGTACAAAGATGATCTCTTAAACTTGAACATCTGTGCTCCAAATGCAAAGGCACCCACATTCATTAAAGAAACTTTACTAAAGCTCAAAGCACACATTGCTCCCCACACAATAATAGAGGGAGACTTTAATACCCCACTCTTAGCAATGGACAAATTGTGGAAACAGAAACTAAACAGAGACACAGTGAAGCTAAGAGAAGTTATGAACCAAATGGATTTAACAGATAACTATAGAATATTTTATCTGAAAAGAAAAGAAAATACCTTCTTCTCAGGACCTCATGGTACTTTCTGCAAAACTGACCATGTAATTGGTCACAAAACAGGCCTCAACAGATACAGGAAGATTAAAATAATCACATGCATAATATCAGATCATTACAGATTAAGGCTGATCTTTAATAACAAAAAAAAAAATAGAAAACCCACATACACATGGAAACTGAACAACACTCTGCTCAATGTTAACTTGGTCAAGGGAAAAAATAAATAAATTAAAGACTTTGTGGATTTAATGAAAATGAAGCCACAACATACTCAAACCTATGGGACACAATGAATATAGTCCTAAGAGGAAAACTCATAGCTTTGAGTGCCTCCAAAGAGAAACCGGAGAGAGCATACCCTAGCAGTTTGATAGCATACTTGAAAGCTCTGGAACAAAAAGAAGCAATTATACCCAAGAGGAGTAGATGGCAGGAAATAATCAAACTCGGGCAGAAATCAACCAAGTAGGAACAAAAAGAACTATACAAAGAATCAACCAATCCAAGAGCTGGTTCTTTGAGAAAATCAACAAGATAGATAAACATTTAGCCAGACTAACCAGAGGACACAGAGACAGTATCCAAATTAACAAAATCAGAAATGAAAAGGAAGGCATAACAACAGAATCTGAGGAAATCCAAAACATCATCAGATCCTACTATAAAGCCTTTACTCAACAAAACTGGAATTATCTGGATGAAATGGACAATTTCCAAGACAGATACCAGGTACCAAAGTTGAATCTGGATCAGAAAAACTATCTAAATGGTCCCATAAAGCATAATGAAATAGAAGCAGTTATCAATAGTCTCCCAACCAAGAAAAGCCCAGGACCAGATAGGATTTGTTAGTATTCTATCTAAGCTCCACCCCACAATTACCTGGCAACAGCCAGGTATGCCCCGCCCCATAGACCTGGCCTACTATAAAAAGGGCTGCTTGCCCCTCCTCTCTCTCTCTCTCACCTCTCTGGCCTCTTGGCACTCTCACCTCTCTGCCCCTCTTGGACTCTCCTCCCCTCCCCCCTTTCCAGGTGGTCATGGCCGGCCTCCACTCCTCTCTACTTGTCTACTCTCTCTACTCTCTCTCTCTCTGCCTCTCTCTGCCTCCACTACACTATTAACTCCCATTCTCTTCCCTGAATAAACTCTATTCTATACCATGTCTGTGTGTGTGTGGTCCCTCAGGGGGAAGAGGTGCCTGGGCATGGGCCCGCCGAGGCACCCCCCTCCCCCCACACCACAGTGCCACACTCTCTAATCCCCCTTCTCTCTCTTTTCATAAACCCACCAGGATTAGTGCACAGTTTTATCAGATCTTCAACGAAAACCTAATACCAATACTCTCCGAACTATTTCAGAAAATGGAAACAGAAGGAACCCTACCCAATTCATCCTACGGAGCCACAATTACTCTGATACCTAAACCACACAAAGACCCTACAAAGCAGAACTTCAGATCAATTTCCCTTATGAATATCAATGCAAAAATACTCAATAAAATTCTAGCAAACAGAATCCAAAAACACATAAAAATGATCATCCATCATGATCAAGTAGGCTTCATCCTAGGGATGAACGGATAGTTCAATATAAGAAAATCCATCAATGTAATCCACTATGTAAACAAACAAAGAAAAAACACATGATCATTTCATTAGATGCTGAAAAGGCATTTGACAAAATCCAACACCCCTTCATGTTAAAAGTCTTGGAAAATCAGGAATTCAAGGCCCATACCTAAACATAGTAAAAGCAATACACAGCAAACAAGTAGCCAACATCAAACTAAATGGAGAGAACCTTGAAACAATCCCAATAAAATCATGGACTAGACAAGGCTGCACAATCTCTTCTATTCAATATAGTACTTGAAATCCTAGCCAGAGCAATTAGACAACAAAAAAGAGGTAAAAGAGATACAAATTGGAAAGGAAGAAGTCAAGATATCACTGTTTGCAGATGATATGATAGCATACTTAAGTGACCCCAAAAATTCTACCAGAGAACTCCCAAACCTGATAAACAACTTAAGCAAAGTAGCTAGATATAAAATTAATTCAAACAAATCAGTGACCTTCCTCTACTCTAAGGATAAAAAGGGTGAGAAAGAAATTAGAGAAACAACTCCCTTCACAATAGCCACAAATAATATAGAATGCCTTGTTGTGACTCTAACTAAACAAGTGAAAGATCTGTGTGAAAAGAACTTCCTGTCTCTGAAGAAAGAAATCAAAGATCTCAGAATATGGAAAGATCTCCTATACTCAAATATTGGCAGGATTAATATAATAAAAAAATGGCCACCTTGCCTAAAGCAATCTACAGATTCAATGCAATCCCCATCAAAATTCCAACTCAATTCTTCATCTAGCTAGAAAGAGCAATTCTCAAATTCATCTGGAATAACAAACAACCCAGGATAGTGAAAACTACTCTCAACAATAAAATAACTGTTGAAGTCACCATCCCTGACCTCAAGCTGTATGACAGAGCAATAGTGATAAAAACTGTATGGTATTGGTACAATGACAGGCAGGTAGACCAATGGCATAGAATTGAAGACCCAAAAATGAACCCACAGACCTATGGTCACTTGATCTTTGACAAAGGAGCTAAAATAATTCAGTGGAAAAAAGACAGCATTTTCAACAAATGGTGCTGGTTCAACTAGTGGTTAGCATGTAGAATGTAAATCAGTCCATTCTTATCCCCTTTACAAAGCTGAAATCCAAGTGGATCAAGGACCTCCACATAAAACCAGATACACTGAAACTAATAGAAAAGAAATTGGGGAAGACCCTGGAGCACATGGGCACAGGAGAAACATTCCTGAACAGAACACCAATAGCGTAGGCTCTAAGGTCAAGAATTGACAAATGGAACCTCATAAAATTGCAAAGTTTCTGTAAGGCAAAGGACACTGTCAATAGGACAAAATGTCAATGAACAGATTGTAAAAAGATCTTTATCAACCCTACTTCTGATAGAGGGCTAATATCCAATATATTCAAAGCACTCAAGAAGTTAGACTCCAGAGAACCAAATAACCCTATTAAAAATGGGGTACAGAGTTAAACAAAGAATTCTTATCTGAGGAATACTGAATGGCTATAAAGCACCTAAAAAATGTTCAACATCCTTAGTCATCAGGGAAATGCAAATCAAAACAACCCTGAGATTCCACCTCACATCAGTCAGAATGGCTAAGATCAAAAACTCAGGGGACAACAAATGCTAGAGAGGATGTGGAGAAAGAGGGACACTCTTCCATTGCTAGTGGGATTGCAAGCTAGTACAAACACTCAGGAAATAAGTTTGGTGGCATAGTACTACCTGAGGACACAGCTATACTACTCCTTGGCATATACCCATAAGATGCTCCAACATGTAATAAGGACACATGCTCCACTATGTTCATAGCAGCCTTATTTATAATAACCAGAAGCTGGAAAGAACCCAGATGTCCCTCAACAGAGGAATTGATACAGAAAATGTGATGCATTTACACAAAGGAGTACAGGTATTAAAAACAATGAATTCATGAAATTCTTAGGCAAATGGATGGAACTAGAAAATATTATCCTGAGCAAGGTAACCAAATCACAAAAGAATACACATGGTATACACTCACTGATAAGTGGATATTAGACCAGAAGCCTTGAATACTCAAGATATAATTCATAGACCTCATGAAGCTCAAGAAGAAGGAAGACCAAAGTATGGATATTTTGATCCTTCTTAGAAGGGCTATAAAATACCCATGGGAGGAAATACAGAGACAAAGTCTGGAGCAAAGACTGAAGAAAATACCATCCAGAGGCTGTCCCACCTGGAGACCCATCCCATATATATTTTCCAAACCCAGACACTATTGTGGATGCCAACAAGTACTAGCTGTCTAGTGTAGGAACCTGATATAGCTATCTCCTGAGAGGCCCTGACAAATACAGAGGGGAATGCTCTCAGTCAACCATTGAACTGAGCACAGGGTCCCCAATGGAGGAGCTAGAGAAAGTACCCAAGGAGCTGAAGGGTTTTTGCAGCCCTATAGGAGGACCAACAATATGAACCAAACAATTCCCCCAGAGTTCAAAGGGGCTTAACCACCAGGGGTACATAGGTAGCAGAGGATGGCCTAGTCGAACTTCAGTGAGAGGAGAGGCTCTTGGACCTGCAAAGGCACATTGTCCCAGTATATGGGGATGCCAGGATAAGGAAACAGAAGTGTGTGGGTTAGTGAGCATGGGGAAGGGCGATGGAATATGGGGTTTTTGGAGGGGAAATGTGGAAAGGGTATAACATTTGAAATGTAAATAAAGAAAATATCTAATAAAAATAAATTCATGGCTAACCTCAAAATGAAAATAAATCCCACAAAGTTCTGACTTATTTCCAGAATATACTTTGTTAAATATTATGGAAATATGCTTTTAAAACTGCTATTCTTTTTCAGTTACTTAATAGGAAAGATTTCAGCCTATATGTTGAGTATTAGACCTTATAACAAATGGCATTACAGAAAACACATCAGTAGCTCAAAATAAGATTCTTACACTTACAGAGGAGTATTGGAAAGGGGAAGAGAGAGAGGCTTGGCAGAGATGACTTGGCAATCTGGTACATGGCTGAGACACTGCAAAACTAAGATCTCCATTTTCTGAGGTCTTCCTCCAATTCTTTCTTCAGAGACCTGAAGTTTTTGTCAAACAGATCTTTCACTTGTTTGGTTAGAGTCACACCAAGATACTTTATATTGTTTGTGGCTATTGTGAAGGGTGTCATCTCCCGAATTTCCTTCTCA
>BDUI01000255.1:352126-364610 GCA_002335545.1 Apodemus speciosus
TATATATATATATATATATATATATATATATATATATACCACTATTCTGTCTCATTTAGTTGACATGCTGGAAGTTCTAACTGCAAATGTGTCTCCTCCTCCTCCTCTGGTGTCTTGAAATCCTGGGTCCATGTGTGCAACTCCACAGCAAGTGATACTCCCTCCCCGATGCTGGTCAGGGATATCAAGGCTCTTCCCTCTGTAGATCTTATTTTGTCCCAGCTGCCCATCCTTCTGACTTAGAGTCTCACACCACACGAAAAGCAGCTTCTTTATACAGACCACTCAATGAGTGCCAGATAGAATTTCCATAAATCTTACCTACATATGTTCACTGTTTCTGCTTCTTTGATCAGGCAAAGAAGCTTCAGCTTTTTTCTTTTCTGTGTACTGGCCTTTTTTCTACTCCCACCCAGGACCTTCCCACTTATAATCCCCTCTCAGAAATGCTCTCAAGTTGCTGTCACCCCAGCTCCTTCTCAAATGTTGTCAGCTCTAGTATCACCTCTATTATGAAGCATTCCTGTACAAAAGCATCTGCAACAAAGCCCTAAGCATTTTTTTTATCGAACTCCATTATTTATGGTTTCCATGGAACCAATCATACCATAAAATTATTTTTGTTTGTGTACACACAAGATACCTGCCTTTTGCATACTGATGAAAACAGAGATTTTTTTTAAATATTCTGTTCACCACTAGACTCCTATCCTCTGTACCAAGCTAGTATGGAGTACGTGACTATGGTCCTGGCTAGATCGATGAAAAACCTTGATCAAGTCCTATACCTCTCAAGTCCTCTGGTCTTCCAGTTGTCCCTGGTATACTCAGGCTTTCTTTACCACAGAGATATCTGGGTGCTTCCCCAAGGGTGCATGCAAAAAGTTTTGTACTGTCTGAAAGACTGCTCAATTCCAGATCCTAAAACCTCCTCCCTGTACCTTTTGCTAGGAGCCTCAGCAGATGCCAGGGAGCCATGCTGCAGTGGTAGAATCTGTTCTGCAAGACTGATGAATGCCAGAAGTATATTTTTACATAATGCTAGATTCTTGCTCTACTAAGCATAGCTTCAGCATGCTACGTGCTTTAATCTTCAAAACTACCTTTATACCTCCATGTCTAGTAACTCTCATTCTCCAACCCTTTGCTTTCCTGTTCACCCACAGAGCCAATAACAATACCCCATCCAGTGCCCACTGAATCATGCTCACAGCAGTGTTTAATTGATTTCCTTGCTTCTAACTTACAAAGAAGAATAAAACTGAACACCATTTTCATCTAGCCTGGAGATAGGGAGTAATGGAGAGATATAGGGGATTTCTGAAGAAAATGGCTCTCATCCTATATTCAACATGCCCAAAGGAACATGGTTTGCTTTATAAAGCATTGGAATGGGTCTAAACTGTGTGTCTGCCAACTATATATTATGATATATAAATATATGTCAATCTAAGATATTACAATTCACTTTCAATTCCTAATTCAGTAATTTGGAAAGTGAACACTTCACCACCAAGGCTGCATTAGGCACCTCTTAGATTACAAAGAGGATTAATCAGCTCCATCAGATATGGCCTTCCTCCCTTGGGTCCCACACCACACACATGGGTCTGTAATGGAGCTCAAGAAATTGCCCTGAGGCAGATTTATTGGCAGGAGGAGACATGAAATGAAACAAAGACAAGTTTTACTCAAGAATTTCCTGCTGTGAGAAGGAAGGTCTTAACCTTCTCCATTGCTCCCTCTCCTCTTTTCCTTCATTCTTCCTTCCCTCCCTTTCCCTTCCTGCTTCCCCCACCCCCGCCCATGCTTCTCACTAAGTATTCACTGCATTAAAGCTCTTCCAATAATCAGGGTTTAGCCACATCCTATACTCAGTCTGATCCAAGGCTTTGCCTCGTGGGTCATGAGCCACAGAGAGAGCCACACCTTGTCAGTACTTTGCTTTTGGACTTTTAGTCCTCAAAAGTATGAGAATATATTTGAAACACGTTAACCTACTGCTTTACAATTAGCTGGTATGTCATCCCAAGAAAATAAAACAAATGCATCTGCTCTGATTCACAGGCCCCCACCAGTTTGCTCAAAAGTACCCAAAATTTGCTCCTACATATGCGGCAAACATCCAGATATACCTGAACTTTTCTCATACCTTGTCTCACATTGTACTTGTGTGCTCATTTATGCGATTTCATCAAGATATAGCTGCCTTACTAGATAGAGTATGAACTCTAATCTTCTAGACAACCTTACTTGTTTTAAATCTCAATTCATCATTGCTGAAACTTATATGTACATTATCCAGATATGGTAGCTCATACCTGTAAGCTCAGCATTCAAGATCATGAGATAGAAAGATTGAAGTAAGTTCAAGTCTGGCCTGTGATACAAAGTAAGTTCCAGGTCAATCTGGGCTACATTGAGAGATCCTATCTCATAAAATAAATAARTAAAATGATGTGGTTATCTAATAAATTAATTAATTTAATAATTACTGGTCTATCAGTATCCACCAGTTGTGAAATTGAGCATTTTAACCAAAAGTTGACTATTCCTTTGTCTGTCTTTTGTATGCTCTCTCTTCAAGGCTGGCACAGACTGTAAGGCATCATGTTCTTTGTTCCCTCCTATTCAATTAGCCACTTAGTCATTCCCATGAGTTGAAATGTAAATTCAATTATTTGATTTGTTTGTTTAAAATTCTTCAGCCATCTTTGCTCCTGTGACTGAGCAGACAGGTCCAGCCAGCTATACAGAGATCACCAGAGTATAAGATCGCTTGGGACAAGGCCTGCAAGGGCTCCTGCTGCACCTAGGAGCTGAGCAGCACCACAGCTGTCTGTGCACCTACCCTGCCAGGGGACATCTGCCCTGCAGGGAGTCCCACAGTTAGAGGGAATCTCTTGTTTAGAGGTGAGACACTGCCATCTTTGCTCCTGCAACTGAGCAGACAGGTCCAGTCAGCTACACAGAGATCACCCAAGTATAAGATCTTTTGAGACACAGCCCAAAGGGCTCACCTACATCCAGGAGCCAGGAGTGCCATAACAGCCATCTGTGCACCTAGTATGCTAGGAGATATTTGCTCTGCATTAAGTCCCAAGATTAGAGGTAAGGCCACCATCTTCACTCCTGGGACTGAGCAGGTTGCTGCAGGTAGGACCGCAGAGAACTCCAGAGTGTATGACCACTTGGGACTTGGTCTGCCAGGCTCCCACCTGCACCCAGAAGCTGAGCAGCCCCACAGCAATTTGTGCCCAGGGGTGGTGAGATAGGCTTGCAGGCACACAGCAGGGGCAAGCACCAGTCAGTGACAGCAGGACCAACTAACACCAGAGATAACCAGATGGCAAAAGGCAAACTTAGGAACATTACTAAGAGAAATCAAGGCAACATGGCACCATCTGAACCCAATTCTCCCACAACAGCAAGTCCTGGATACCCAAAACATCAGAAAATCAAGATATGGCTTTAAAATCACAGCTCATGATGTTGATGGAGGGCTTCAAGAAGGACATAAATAACTCCCTTAAAGAAGTACAGTAGAAAACAGGAAAACAGGGAGAGGAACTAAAGGAACACACACACACACACACACACACACACACCAAAAAAAAAAAAAAAACAGGTGAAAGAATTGAACAAAACCATCCAGGATCTAAAAATNAAAAAAAAAAAAAAAACAGGTGAAAGAATTGAACAAAACCATCCAGGATCTAAAAATTGAGGTAGAAACAATAAAGAAATCACAAAGGGACACAACTCTGGACATAGAAAACCTAGGAAAGAAGTCAGGAGTCATAGGTCCAAGCACCAACAACAGAATACAAGAGACAGAAGACAGAATCTCAGAGAGCATTGATATAACAGTCAAAGAAAATGAAAAATGCAAAGGCTCCTGACCTAAAACATCCAGGAAATAGAGGACAAAATAAGAAGACTAAACCTAAGGATTATAGGCATAGAAGAGAGTGAAGATTTCCAACTTAAAGGGCCAGTAAATGTCTTCAACAAAATTATAGAAGCAAACTTCCATAACCTAAAGAAAGAGATAGATGCCTATGAACATACAAGAAGCCTACAAAACTCCAAATAAATTTGACCAGAAAAGAAATTCCTCCCATCACATAATAATTAAAACACCAAATGTACTAAGCAAAGAAAGAATATTAAAATCAGTAAGGGAAAAAGGTCAAGTAACATATACAGGTAGACCTATCAGAATTATACCAGACTTCTCAACAAACACTATGAAAGCCAGAAGAGCCTGGGCAGATGTCATACAAACCCTAAGGGAACACAAATGTCAACCCAGGCTGCTATATCCAGCAAAACTCTCAATTACCATAAGTGGAGAAACCAAAGTATTCCATGACAAAAACAAATTTACACAAGATCTTTCCACAAATCAAGCCCTTCAAAGGAAAATGAATGGAAAACACCAACAAAAGGAGGGAAACTACACACGAAAAAGGCAAGAAATTAATCTTCTTTTTTTTTGGATGTGTTCTTGGATTCCGATGGCAAGAAATTTATGGAGTAATTTTGCATCGATGTTCATAAAGGAAATTGGTCTAAAGTTGTCTTTCCTTGTTGGATCTTTGTTTGGTTTTGGTATCAGTGAAATTGTGACTTCATAGAACGAGTTGGGTAGTGTTCCTTCTGTTTCTATTTTGTCGAATAGTTTGAAGAGTATTGGTGTTAGGTCTTCTTTGAAGGTCTGATAATATTCTGTGCTAAAACCATCTGATCCTGTGCTTTATTTGATTGGGAGACTGTCAATGAACACTTCTCTTTCTTTAGGGGTTATGGGACCATTTAAATGGTCTATCTGATCCTCATTAAACTTTGGTAGTTGGTATCTGTCTAGTAAATTGTCCATTTCATCCAGATTTTCCAGTTGTGTTGAGTATCCCCTTTTGTAGTAGGATCTGATGATTTTTTTTTAAATTTCCTCCATTTAGACCAATGACACCCTTCACAATAGCCACAAACAATATAAAGTATCTTGGTGTGACTCTATCCAAACAAGTGAAAGAGCTGTATGACCTCAGTCTCTGATGAAAGAAATCTAAGACCTCAAGTCTCTGATGAAAGAAATCTAATACCTCAGAAGATGGAAAAATCTTCAATGCTCATGGATTGGCAGGATTAATATAGTAAAAATGGCCAAAAGCAATATACAGATTCAATGCAATCCCCATCACAATTCCAACTCAATTCTTCATAGAGTTAGAAAAAGCAATTCTCAAATTCATCTGGAATAACAAAAATCCCAGGATAGCTAAAACTATTANGGATTAATATAGTAAAAATGGCCAAAAGCAATATACAGATTCAATGCAATCCCCATCACAATTCCAACTCAATTCTTCATAGAGTTAGAAAAAGCAATTCTCAAATTCATCTGGAATAACAAAAATCCCAGGATAGCTAAAACTATTATCAACAGTGAAAGAACTTCTGGGGGAATCAGTATCCCCGATCTCAAGCAGTACTACAGAGCAATAGTGTTAAAAGCTTCATGGTATTGGTACAGTGACAGTCAGGTAGACCAGTGGAATAGAATTGAAGACCCAGAAATGAACCCACACACCTATGGTCACTTGGTCTTTGACAAAAGAGCTACAACCATCCAGTGGAAAAAAGATAGCCTTTTCAACAAATGGTGCTGGTTCAATTGGAGGTCAGCATGCAGAAGAATGCAAATCAATCCATTCTTGTCTCCTTGTACTAAGCTCAAGTCCAAATTCATCAAGGACCTCCACATAAAACCAGACACACTGAGTCTAATAGAAAAGAAATTGGGGAAGAGCCTTGAGCACATGGGCATGGGGGGAATTTTCCTGAACAGAACATCAATAGCTTATGCTCTAAGAACAAGAATTGAGAAATGGGACCTCATAAAATTACAAAATTTCTGTAAGGCAAAGGACACTGTCAATAGGACATGAACCAACAAATTGGGAAAAGATCTTTACTAACCCTACATCCAACAGAGGGCTAATATCCAAGATATACAAAGAACTCAAGAAGGTAGACTCTAGAGAGCCTAATAACCCTATTAAAAAATGGAGTACAGAGATAAACAAAGAATTTTCACCTGAGGAGGAATATCAAATAGCTGAGAAGCACCTAAAGAAATGTTCAACATCCTTAGTCAACAGGGAAATGCAAACCAAAACAACCCTGAGATTCCACCTCACACCAGTCAGAATGGCTAAGATCAAAAACTCAGGAGAAAGCAGGCACTGACAAAGATGTAGAGAAAGAGGTACATTCCTTCACTGCTGATAGGATTGCAAGCTGGTACAACCACTCTGGAAATCAGTCTGGCGGTTCCTCAGAAAACTGGGTATGGTACTCCCAGAGGACCCCATTATACCACCCCTGGGCATATAACCAGAGGATTCTTCAGCATGTAATAAGGATACATGCTTCACTATGTTCATAGCAGCCTTATTTATAATAGCCAGAAGCTGGAAAGAACCCAAATGTCACTCAATGGAGGACTGGATGCAGAAAATGTGGCATATTTATACTATGGAATAGTACTCAGCTATAAAAAATAATGAATTCATGAAATTCTTAGGCAAATGGTTTGAACTGGAAAATATCATCCTAAGTGAGGTAACACACAATGTATGCACTCACTGATAAGTGGATATTAGCTCAGAAGCTCGGAATACCCAAGAAACAAATCACAAACCAAATGATGCCCAAGAAGTAAGGAGTGGATCCTGGTCCTGGAAAGGCTCAATGCAGCAGGGTAGGGGGATAACAGGACAGGGTATTGGGAGAGGGTTGATTTGGGAACAGGGGGAGGGAAGAGGGCTTATGGGACTTTAAAGGAGGAGGGATCCAGGAAAGGGGAAATGGTTTGATATATAAATAAAAAATACCAAATTAAAAATGTCAGAACAGAAAAATAAATAAATAAATAAATAGATAAATAAATAATAAAAATTCTTCAGCTGATTTATTTTGAATTTATAACTTGCCTTTCTCTGGCACATACAACGTATTTTTAAAAGTCTACATAATTTACAAATTTCTATGTCCAGCCCTACCTTGGTATTATTCCTCAGTCCTCTTAATTTATCTACACGTACAGTCATCCTTTAGTACTAACCCTCTGTATATCCACACAGAGCAGAAACTCCAATGTATTCTAACAGCTCAACTGCAAAACGAAGTCACTTCCCACTAACTCTACTACTAGGTATATGTAACTCTTCATGAATCTCCCACAAGTAGGATTCATATCTATTATTTCTTATACTACTTTGCAATTATATTTATTGACTATCTTCCTCCCTGCTTGTGCACTCCTTGATATCATAATGAATTGAATATTATCTAGCTTCATATTATATCTCTGGACCTGAGTACACAGAAAGCATGGAAGGAAAATAGGAAAATGAGGAGGTTGGAGAGAAGAGAGGATTCAAATGAAGGGCTCCCATTTCCTTATCATGACCTTGTTCTTTCTCCATTGCCTTCAAATTTTGCATCTGTCCCCTTTTTTGTTTATCAAAAGGAAGATAATTATGATGATTATAACACATATATTATGAACAAAAAAGTCTATTTTTTCAGTTGGTGTGTTTCTGCAGAATTACCCCTCCAGTGTATGTCTTTGTGTTGAAATCCCTATTTGTCCAACCTTAATTCTTTGTCAAAATTTGGGATCTAGGTAGAAAAAGAATTCAGTGTTATTTTTGAGTCTAAAATTTTCTAACCCTTTCACCCTGCTCTTTCTACTGAAATATGCATTCAATAACTTTATTATATGAAGTTTCTCAAAAATGTTACATTCCTGTTCCATTAGAACAGTAAGCTTTGGGGTTTTGCTTTTCTGGGGTTATGCTATGTAACAATGTTCCTCATTCCCCACTTTTCCTCCCTCCCCACACTGTACCTCTTTTATTCACTATTTCCACCTCATGCTGCTGACCAATGATTCCCTCTAGAATTTGCAAAACCAACTCTTTCTTTTTGCCTCTGACCGCATTGAAAATCTTGTTAATCTAGTGACTTAATCTCCATTTACTATAAGGTCTACATTGTTCTAGTGTAACCAAAATAGAAACAGGAAACATCTTTTGCCCTTTAGAAGGGTGAAATCTTGTCCAGAGACATGGAATAACTCCTTGTGACTGAGATGAGGAATAGACTCATACAGAGTAAGAGTCCAAGGCAAGAAGCTAAATGGGAAAGGAGCCTGCCATGGCATGGATTCTCAAACACCTTTTATGTTGCTACAAAGCTTGACAAATATTGTTATAGTAAARGAATTTGTAATAGAGCACTTTAGTCTCTAACAGGAGCCCATTTTGTCCATCAGTTTCAGAAATAAAAGTGTCTTCTAGTAGACACTTTGTCTACTAGACAAGTTGTTATATGCATATATTGGTGTCACATACACATAACATACAAATATTATATAAGTTTTTGTTACATACATATATGCATATATTTATATATTCCTAAATATATAAATAGGCAGGGTTAGTAAAGTCATCAATTTTGGAGGAAAACTTATAATCACCATTTTACTAAATTAGTGTGATCCCTAACTCCATTCTAAATATTTGTACTTATATCCACAGATAAGTGTAGTTCTCCCCCTTCATCAAGGAAACTTCTTATTGCGACAGATCAAGACCAGGAAGCCATAACCAACTTACTTGTACAATAAGTCCCAACAGATACATCTAAAACACAGCCCCATACCCAAGGCTCAGGGGTCATTGTGGAAGAAGAAGCAGAAAGATTATAAGAGCCACAGAATAGGTATGATGTAAGATTATATCCCCTAGAATTATTGAAAGATTATTTTACTTTAATTTTTAGGTAAAAGAGGAAACCTGGAAAAGTTTGTTTTTCTATTCATTGACTATTCCTTGTTGTGCAATAGCAAATAATGGTCTCTTTAGTGTAAATTGTGTGACTAATTAGTAGTGGGTTGTGGTCAATTTATATTTTGATGATGGTCCTAGAATAGGAAAACTTAAGTTTGGTCTGCAGATTAAGTTTTCAGAATCTTTGGATCTTCCCACTGTGGTATCCATTATCTGAACAGAATGAACTATTATTCCTTCAATCTACATGGTAGTTCATCTTATTTAAACAGGTTATAGCCTTACATTTCATGTTCAGCCATTTGATCTACCCCAGTGAAAGCCCTAGTCATTGAAGACTGGTGCTCTTCTCTAGTAAAAATGGGCTCTTCCTTACCACTCATATTCAGCCTTCCTGTTCCTGGGAAGCCCTCTCCTCAGGCTTGGCTAAATCGTTCTGATTCCTTTCCTTTCAGATATTCTCAGAGCAGGCCTTTTGATGGAAACAAACGAAAATGAAGAAGTCCAAGGAATGAAATGTCATGGAGCAATATTACAAATGCCACTTAATTCTCCAGGTCTCAAAACCTTAGCTCCTAGTTCCAATTTCGTTGGCAAGAAGAGTTCTTAGAATATGTATTGAGTTCTTATTCTTTTACTGCCTTCCCTCTCTGTTCCTTCCCACCCGTCCTTCTCCATGCTCTTTCCACGTGTTCATGGCCAGCCTCTACGCTTCTCTCTCTCCTTTTCTCTCTCTTTCTCTGTCTCTACTCTGTTCCCAACTCTCCTTCCCATGCCTTAAATAAACACTGTTCTGTGCTATACCCATGATGTGACTGGGGTATAGTTAAGGGGAAGGGATACAAACACACACACACACACACACACACACACACACACACACACACACACACACAAAGAATATATATTGAACTTCTAGTCTCCTCTATAGTACTTAAAGATGTTAAAGGTGTACTTAGATCATCAAATATTTTATCTTCCTTTATGTAGACCTGGATATGCAGCAGACGCTTGCATGTCTTGAAGTGTTTCACAGTCTTAGTTTAACTGGTAATTTGGCAAGGTGACATTGTCTATAGGATATAAGTGTTCTTTTGGCAGTTGCTGAGGGCTGCATTTTTTTCTAGAGCTATGTCTGAAAAGGTAGGGACCACTCACTCAAGGAAGTTCAAACATGGCAATGTGAACTTCCATGAAAAATATGCTATATGGCAGGTTGTTTGAATAACATAAATGTATATCCTTACAGTTCTAAGGAGTGACAAAAGACTAAGTCAGAGAAGGGTCTCTTGCATTGCTAGATCAAAGGTATTAATCCCTTCATGAAGGCCCATCATCATGACCTCATCTCAACCTTATTTCCATGTAAAACTCTCATTTCTAGGAACTGATAGTCAGTCCTCCACTGGAGATGCTATAGAAATGGTATGCACACAGTGAATAGTATGTAGTGTACTTCGATCTCTTCATGGGCTATGGAGACATCATGAGATCTTGAAATGCTGGTTGGTGGCAGCAAAGGGCCTGGCCCTCTAATCAGTCACATTGTATTGTGACGTTAAGCTGTTGTGGGTGATAGGTTAAGTATATTGCACTTATTTTCAAAATACATTTTAAATTTATAGCAAGTTTATTGAGTTGTAACCTTAAAGTAATTTGAGGAGAATCTCTATCACCGTATTAGAAGTCAGGGAGTCCTCATATGAATTGGAGTGGCATAATTCAGATCTTCATATATCATGACTAAGACACCTAAAGCCATTTCTACATCCAGATTTGATTAATAAAGAAGACAAGCCTAATGCCCCTTTGTTGACTTGTTGTTGGTCTCTAAATTGGTCTCTAATTCTGGCAATAAATAAGCCATTATTTATTGAAGTCTCTCAAATTCCCACTGAGCTCAGAAATTTATAGAATTACAAAAAGGGATGGAAGGACAGATGTATAGAGTGAATATAAAAAATATTTTTTCAAAGAAATGGGTCATGTCCTGAAATACTACAAATAATGATTAACAACTACTTTTTAGACCACTAAGCAAAAAGTTACAGTATTCTAGGTACCTATTTCCAAATGCAGGCACCATGGCTTACTAGCTTTTTCATGATATCTTAAGAGGTTTCATTGGGGAAAATGATTCCATAGTTACAGTATATAAGGATTAGTTTGCTCTCAGATCCCTCTCAAGGTCACTGTGCACAGTGGTGTGAAACGTTAACTATGCTTGTGTAACCTTGGGTTTCTGACTCTAGCTCTGTCTTGTTATCTATCACTCTGTCGGAACCTTTTTATAGCTGGCTCAGATTTCTGTTTAAATTCCTCTTGCTCAGTAAAATGAGTATGAATTTTTATTTTTTTTTATTTTTGAGACAATATAATTACATCATGTCTCCCTTCCCCTTTCTCCTCCAAACCCTCCTCTCTTTCATATCTATGGCCCTTGTTTTCATTAACTGTTGTTATATACATATATGTATGTAGATACACATCCAAATATATATAAAAGCAAGCTACTCATACTTTGTCCAGCTGTTTCTCTCAGTAGCAAGCTCATTATTCTAGTGTTTTAAAATACAGAACAGAAGGTTATGCTTCTTTGAAAAATATATATACCCTACTCCCTCCTTTTTTCTCTAAGTTATCACCTTTCAGGGGAAGCAAAATAACAAAAAGTCAACATATTGTGTTTTGAGGGCCTGCAGTCTACACTCTTTGAATACTGGAAACAAATATCAAGCTGCTTAAGGTTGCGCTGGTTTTACCTACACAACCTGGAAAAAGAAGGTTCTGACTATTAGACTTGATATACCTTGGAAGGTGGTCAGTCACTATAAGAAGCCATCTCCCAGCCAGATCAGAATGCTCATCATGCAGTACACCCCCATGCACCTCAGCAGATTACCATATCACCTTCCACATCTTTGTCTCCTGGACCAGTAATTACAGGACTCCTCCTGAGTCTTTACTATTCTCTAATCATGAGTGAGGGCCCAACACAGTCTCAGACCTGCCAGTGCCCTGGCATCAAAGCCTCCAGCAACCCCAACCTCAGACCCTGCTTTTCTCCACTGCATTCTTCTGACCAGCTCTGGGACACTGTCTCTCATGAATCCCTTCCCTAGCCCTCTTTTTTGACTGACTACCATAAAGGGTTTGTACCTCCCACCCACCCAGACAGGAGCAACCTTCTTCACTAATAAGAAGCAGCACAAAGAGCTTGAAAGTTTTTTTACCCTCACCCCAGTAGGCTATCAGTTAACAGTTTATAGAACTAATTGACAAGTGCCTTCAGGCAGAAATACAAGCATAACTCATTCCACTGGAGTTCTATCTGTACTACCTGGGCAGAAAGATAAATGGTAAAGTTTTTGTGCTGCCAATTGAAATTCCATTGTTCCTAGCTGCAGTGCTCCAGCCAGGCAAATATTGACTGGTCATCTTCTCCAACAGTGGGACCCTAACAGGGCAAAACCACATAAGTACATAAATTTGAGATTATTTTTCTGAGGAACCGCCAGATTGATTTCCAGAGTGGCTGTACCAGCTTGCAGTCCCACCAGCAGTGTAGGAGTGTTCCTCTTTCTCCACATCCTCGCCAACATCTGCTGTCTCCTGAGTTT
>BDUI01000256.1:52979-77886 GCA_002335545.1 Apodemus speciosus
ACACACACACACACACACACACACGAGTGCTTTTAGATCCAAGCACTCTATTAGATGTCAAAGGATTCCATCAATAAGGAAAGCAGGTATAGAAGGGAGACTGCACCAATAATGTAAAAAACAAATATATATATATATATATATATTTATACATATATATTATATAGTGCACACATAGAAGCGCATCCTATACATTTGTACACAGAGGATAAGAAAAAATATTGAATGCCTGATGTAATAGTAAAAGCCTTTAATCCCAGCACTTGGGAGGCAGAGGCAGGCAGATCTCTGAGTTTGAGGCCAGCCTGGTCTACAGAGTGAGTTCCAGGACGGCCAGGACTATACAGAGAAACCCTGTCTCGAAAAACCAAAAATCCCCAAAAAAGTTTATAAGTTGCTATTTCTTATTATTGTTGCATGTCTGTGCATGACTGATGTTGGTGTGTGTGTGTGTGTGTGTGTGTGTGTGTGTGTGTGTGCATGTGTCGCACAGGGAGCCTTCAGGAGTTGGTTCTCTTTCCACCATGAGTTCTGGGACTGAAACCACATAGTCAGGCACGTGGGGCATGCCCTTTTAGCTGACAAGCCACGCGGCTGACTCTTCATCTTTTTGAGACAGGGTCTCTCACCACAGATTAGACTGTCCTGGCACTCAGTATGTGGCTCAGACTGGCCTCTGACCCACGGCCTTCTTATTGTCTAAACTTCCTGAACACCGGGATTATAGCCGTGAGCCCCTGCACGCAGCTCAGTTAGGTGGCTTTGAGGGGCGTTAGTTTCCTATTGGGAAGAAAAGCCTGCCGCCCCCACGTCTAAGGGATGATGTGGAGGGACAGAGAACATGGGTGCATTCAGCAAACACTTACTACTTAGTTATGTGGATTCTGAGACAGATCTTGTATAACCCAGGCTAGCCCGGTGCTTGCTGTCTGGCTGAGGATGGCCTTGCTCTCCTCGGTTCCTTGTCTGCCTCTCACGTGCTGGACCACAAGTTCGAAGCTCAGAGCTGCCTTGTTGTTTCTGTTTTAGCTGGTGCTGGGGATTGAACCCAGCTTGACTACTGAGGCGCACTTCCAGCCCCTAGTAAATAATGCTTTCATCATCTCCCTCTTAGAGAGACCAACGGCCAAGGTCTCTGGAAGGATTTGGAGCCCAGATCTGACAGGTTCCCTGGATCTAACCAATGGTGGGGTTTCCCCACAGATATACCTCCTTTCTATCTATCTATCGATCGATCTATCTATCTATCTATCTATGTATCTATCTATCTATCTATCGATCGATCAATCTATCTATCTTTCCTTTTCTTTTTTCTCTTTTCTTTCTTTCTTTCTTCCTTTCTCTCTTTTCTTTTCTTTCTTTTTCTTTTTTCTTTCCTCTCAAGACAGGGTTTCTCTGTGTAGCCCCGGCTGTCCTTCTCTGGGAGCTCCTCCCATTCACTGAGCACCCCTTCACTACCAGTGAGTCCTCTGAATCTAACTCCCCTCCCCATCCTTCTCTTGCTCTGGGAGCTGCTTCTGTGGGTATTTGCTGTTGTGCCAAGAGTTCCTGTCACTTAATTAAAAAGCACCTGTAAGCACTCAGAGGCTGAGGGGACTTGGGGGGGGGGGACTGAGGCTTTCCTCCCTCCACTAGTCAGACTCTTAATTTTTTTTTTTTTTTTTTTGACATTCAGGGAACTGGCCACACCTTCAGCAGATCCTTTGAAACCCCGGGGCCTCCCGTAGTCCTTCCCAATGGGGTTCGAAGTGTCCTTCCTGCCCTGGGGACCTCGCCCTCTCCCACCATGAACCCCTCCAATCTCTGATGGCACTTTCAAATAGATACAGTCGGAGGCAAAGCCCTTGGTGTCTGGGCCAGTATTTGGAAAGGGATCAGAAGGGTTACCCGTGCCCCTGGGGAAAATGGGCAGAGCTAGGGTGGTTAAAATTCTAGATATGGAGTCGTGCTTGGGAATTGGAGGAATCCACGCATCTCAAGGGGCTCTGATGAATGGTTGAGCTTGCTCGTTCTTTTCCATCCGGACTCAGCCACTATCCTCCAGTTTGACATTGAGCAGGGCATCGCGGCTTCTGAGTTTCTTTTCCCCTCCATGGACGTATCTTGTGTATCTGCAGATGCACACACAGGCAGAGATGGAGCTGGAAAATAATTTTGCACATTTTGGAGTTCTCTAAGGGCCCCATGAAGGTTGGCAGACCAGGAGCAGTGGCTGTGGTCTTTGTTTTGCAAGCCCATCTTCCAGTGGACACGCCACAAACCCAGAGAGATGGGCGGGGAGGGTGTCTTAGCGAACCTTGGGGCCTAGGAGACCCGGGAGTGCTAAATTCTAGGCTAGGCTCTCATTGTCACGCGGGACGGGCAGGGGAGCAGAGGTGACGCCTAGCCAAATTCATTTCTGGGTGGAGACTGAAATATATGACTTTTTTTTTTTTTTTTTTTTTGGTTTTTCGAGACAGGGTTTCTCTATGTAGCCCTGGCTGTCCTGGAACTCACTCTGTAGACCAGGCTGGCCTTGAACTCAGAAATCCTCCTGCCTCTACCTCCCAAGTGCTGGGATTACAGGCGTGCGCCACCACCGCCCGGTCGAAATATATGACTTTTAAGCATTACCATCGAAGTTTACTGAGATGACTCCAGACGAGGAAAGTGACTGTCACTTATCCACCCAAAAGTTGGGGTGATGCCCAAATAGAGCCAGTCTGGGAGAAGGACAGGGAACTTGAAGTACTTGGGGGACACGCTCCCTGGCGGGAGGCAGGGCAGATTCAGGACGTGCAAGTCTCGGATTGGCTGTGCTGCCATCGCTCCGCCCCCTGTGCTATAAGATGCTGGGCGGCGCGTGTGGCCTGGGTGTGGGCTCTGCGGCCGCCTCTCACTAGTCTCGTGCCCAGCATCTCTCCTCCCCACGCACCGACAGCCCTGGGCCGCCGCGGGGCGGGGGATGCCGGGCTGCCGGATCAGCGCCTGCGGCCCAGGGGCCCAGGAAGGGACGGCAGAACCGGGGTCGCCCCCGCCGCCACCCCGGGAGCCCCTGCCGTCCCTCCAGCCCCCTTCCCCATCGCCGACCTCGACTCCGACCCCCACTAAGTCACCGCCGTTACCCGAGGCGGCCGAGACACCCGTGGAAGGGCAGGAGCTACAGCGCTGGCGCCAGGGTGCTAGTGGGGGGTCTGGGGGCACGGGCCCGGCGGGGATCGGGGGCGCGGGCGCGGCGGCAGGGGCAGGGGGCCGCGCGCTGGAGCTGGCCGAAGCGCGGCGGCGACTGCTAGAAGTGGAGGGCCGCCGGCGCCTGGTGTCGGAGCTGGAGAGCCGGGTGCTGCAGTTGCACCGAGTCTTCTTGGCTGCCGAGCTGCGCCTGGCGCATCGCGCCGAGAGCCTGAGCCGCCTGAGCGGCGGYGTGGCCCAGGCCGAGCTCTACCTGGCTGCGCACGGGTCCCGTCTCAAGAAGGGTGCGCGCCGCGGTCGCCGGGGTCGTCCCCCCGCGCTGCTGGCTTCCGCGCTCGGCCTGGGAAGCTGCGTGCCCTGGGGCGCAGGGCGGTTGCGGCGCGGCCAGGGCCCGGAGCCCGACTCGCCCTTCCGCCGCAGCCCGCCCCGCGGTCCCGCCTCCCCCCAGCGCTGACCTCAGCACCCCGGACCCTTGGCCTCCCGGGACAGGCGGTCTCCAGGTGCGGGAGGACGGACGGATCCAGGTGCTGGCTAGATGGACGGCGTCATCTACACGGAGGAGGCAGCGGGGGTCCGTGGGAGCCCTGAAAGTGACACTGAGGTGCGGTGTTGTTGACTGGTGTTTTCTGGGGGTACAGCGTGTGTCTGTGTCGAGGGGTGTAGGATCCGGGATCGCCCATGTTTGGGCGGGCATCTGTGGGGCCCTAATAGAGCTGTCCCTTTTTTTGTGGCTTCTTTCATAGCGGCTTAGATGGCAGTGCCAAGTCCCCTTACAGAGATGAACTAGTGGAGGGTGTTCGGCTTCCCGAGGGATTTGGTGGCAAACTTTAACCGGCAGGAGCTTGCTGCAGTATTGCAACATCTGCTCCGTCACCTGTTTGGGTGGTCTTTCCTGAGTCCCCTGGGACTATAGAAGCCCTGCCCTCAAAGTTGCTGGTTTCTACATAGCCCGGCTCCATCCATTGCGAGGAGAAGAAGAATAAAGTCCCAGGATGGAGAAGGGCTGGCTCAGGGCTGTATGACTGGATTCTCCTCCTCTGAGTCTGTGACTCCCATTGGAGGAGACAGAAACCCAGAGAGGTTGAAGGTTTGTCCCTATCCTATACTTAGTCCTCTCTGCTTCTAGAGGACAGCGTTTCCCAGTCTCCTAATCAGTTTGTTACCTGTTCACAGCCCGAGGGAGATGTTCAGAAGGAGGTGTTTGTCACCTGCTCAGCTAGCAGCCCTCCCCAACGCATCGCTAAGATGGCTCTGCCAGGGATGGAGCCAGGTGACACTCTTTAACAGCCCCAAGGGAGCAGGCATGGCATCAACTTCCAGAAAGGGGGGCCTTAAAGGGCCAGACTGGGAAATACCACCTGCTTCTTCCTGACCAGATGCCCTTCAAGCCCTTATTCCTCTGTCCCCACTTAGCTGTGAGTGACCTGCCTGTAGCCTCACTCGTCAGGGGAGAGTCGGTATGACCACCCCTGAGGAGGGCTGGGGGAGGCTAAAACGGGCCCGGGATTCTTTTTCCCATTGTAAGTCGTGGCAGGGTATCTTTCTCATTTAAATCACAGCTAGAGATGGACAGGCTCAGCCTCTGCTTAGGAGACAGGAGCTAATTTAAAGTCCGTGTTTTACAGACTGGAAAAGGGATTTCTCAAGGTCACATGCCAGAGAGAAAGTACTCTCTGCCATTAGCTAAAAGCTCCTTCAGGAGGCGGCAAGGTAAAGGAGAGGGGCGGGGCGGGGAGCTGGTCCTAGACTGGTGTGTATCCGGTTTTATTGTGTTCCAGTTAGGGAGAGCTGACCTCTGGACCCGTCTACAGTGACCTAGAACAATACTGTCCCCTCTCTGGAGCAGAGCCTTTACATCTCTGAATATTGTTGTCCCTCCTGACAGGCTAGAGAAGGGAGAGAAGGAGGAGAGGGATGTCAGAGTCACACAGGTGCTGTCATTCCATGAGTGAGGTATATTGTTGTGGTAGGCAGGGGTCCTCAGATGACCCTGTCCCCTCAGATGAACCTCAGACCCCTCAGACCTTCCCCGGCACAGGTGACTTACTGCTGGGATCTCTGAAGACTTCCCCTACAGCCTTCTTACCTGGAAACCTCAGAACTTCTGAGAAAGCCCTAGCCCAGTGGTGTGGGGACTCTGGCTTAATGTGGCATCCCCAGAGAAGGACTTACTGAAGTCTCCAGGTTATTTTGGAGTTCTGAGGGCCAGAGAACACAGGACTTCCTGGAGGTGACAGCTGCAGTAAGCTGGGCTGCCCGCCAGGACCTCTGGTTTCTGGTTTGCAGGGATGGCGCCCTTGACCTGAAGGAGCTTTTAGCTAATGGCAGAGAGTGCTTCCTGTCATCACAGTGGGGACTTTCTCTGGGATTTATTGTAATCAGCTTTGACCTGATTCAGAGGTGGCGTGGGTGGACACACGAAGAGTTAGAGATCATACCTGCTGGAGACCGGTGGGTGGGTAGGTGGGGGAACAGGCAGTTCTGCCCTCCCCTCCCCTTCCAGATGCCAGGCTGCTCCCTCCCCAAAAATAAAAGTCCGAGCCAAGCCCCACAGCTCAGTGACTTGAACTACTGGCCACTAACCTTCTCAACCAACTAAAAGTCAGCTTCTAATTCTGCCTGGATCCTGTGTAGTGTTCCCGGGTCGGTTCCATTCTCTCCCAACTAGCAGACACAGATCGCCACTTACTCCAGGGGTTTCAGGAGGAAACACGCAGAGGGTCTTTGCTTTTTTTTTTTTTTTTTTTTTTTTTTTTTGGTTTTTCAAGACAGGGTTTCTCTGTATAGCCCTGGCTATATCCTGGAACTCACTCTGTAAACCAGGCTGGCCTCGAACTCAGCAATCCACCTGCCTCTGCCTCCCAAATGCTGGGATTAAAGGCGTGCACCACCACTGCACGGCTGGGTCTTTGCTTTTAAGGGCTTGCCTTCCAGATATCTTCCAGATAGCTCCTTGGGTGTCACGATCCCAGGAGACCCAACTGGTGTTCAGATTAATTTTTATTTATTTATTTATTTATTTACTTATTTATTAGATAGACTTGCTTTAAGCTCTCTGTATAGCTGAGAATGACCTTGAACCTTTATTTAAAGGTTCATTATTTGTATGCATATGGGAGTGTGTGTGTGTGTGTGAGTGAGTGGGCAAGCCTGGTCACAGGCACCTTTACCTGCTGAACTACCCGTCTGGTCCCAACCATGAGCCGTGCTCTCTTGCCTCTACCTTCAAAGTGATGGGGTTTCAGGCGCATACCCCCACCATATTGGTATATTGTGTTTATGTAGTGCTAATGTTGGACCCAGGGGCCTGGTCGGGGTTTCTCTGTGTAGCCCTGGCTGTCCTGGAACTCACTCTAGACCAGGCTGGCCTCGAACTCAGCCCTCCACCTGCCTCTGCCTCCCAAGTGCTGGGGTTAAAGGCGTGCACCACCACTACCGGGCGGCTGAAAACTTTCTTGATGGCCTCTAGCCTCCAGATGGGGCAGGGGCAGGGACCCTTGGGATCTGTGCATTGAGTGAATCAGGTTAAGAGATGGGAGAGGAACCAGCCCCTTTGCGCTCCTTGACTGGGCCCAGCAGCTTAGCAATGCCACCAGAGGGCAGTGTGGCGCTGCTTCGTGAGAGTTGGGGGCGGGACCTGGAACACGTTTAGTTCCAGGTGACCCAGTCCTCTGTCATTCTTGTTTGTGGTTCTGTGGCTTTCAATGGCTTTGGGATATGAGAGTCTGCAGAAAAACCGAGAGGTGGTGGCACAAGCCTTTAATCCCGGCACTCGAGAGGCAGAGGCAAAGGCAAGTGGATCTTGAGGCTGAGTCTACAGAATGAGTTCTAGGATAGCCAGGGCTTCATAGACATAGAGAAGCTCCTGAAAACCAAACCAAACCAACCTACTAACCAACCAACCAACCAACCAAACAAACAAATGAGTCGGCAGAAGAATTGGTGGTGGGGGTTTCCCTGGCCCATTAATAAAGGCCTGATTTCAGTGCAGGCTTCCAGCTTGGCTGGGCTGGGATCCTGAGCTGTATCCATCATCCCTGGGTGTGAAACTCTAGGAGAGGCACAGGACAGAACCTAGTAGGAAAGACTCACCTGAATGAGCCTTCCACCCGAGGCGTTCTGCATTCACGGATTTGTTCCACTGACGACAGCGACAGGTCCTGCCACCACCTGACGACCAAGGTGGCCTCCTAGAGATTAGGCTGAAGCCACTGGTCCAGGCTAAGGTGTTCCAGACCTTCAGTGGGCAGTGTCCTGGGTGCCCTGATGTCTCAGCAGCAGAGGAGACTCCAGGYAGGGGTGGGTGGGTAGTTAGGATTGCTGGGAAATCCCTAGCCTAATTCTTCCATTATCCCCCCACCCCACCCCCACACACGCCATTACAGCCTGGCCAGTCGTGATAAGGAAAAAAAGCCCTTAGTTCTGAGTTCTAGATTAACTGTTTCCCTTACCCCAGACACCATACTAGGCATTCTAGACCCATTTTCTGTTCACGCACTCTCAAACTCCCAACAGCAAGGCTCTAACCCCCTTCATGTCTGCCGAGGCGGGCTAATGGCTTCCTTAAAGATGTAGAACCTGTCATTCCACACCCGTAGTTCAGTGGACTAATGACAGTGCTGTTTGGGGGGAGGGGATTTCTGGGTTCTCACTTTGAAGGGGTCAGGTCCTGGGAAGGGAGGTGTGAGAGGCTGGAGGGGTGGCAAAATGTGTCTTGTGCCTGCCCCCCCCCCCAACTGGACACACCCTTGCCAGTTTGTCTGGGTTCTGGGGTTGAGTCAAGCTGATTCAGATTACCTGGCTTATGGCAAGGGTGGGCCAAAGATGTTCAGGGCTGCATGCGGGGCTGAGGCTGGCTTCCGGCCATCTCCCCTCCCTGAAGACCTGGGCAGGAATGTTTGCTACGAAGGGATGGCAGGAGAGGCACTGGGATTAAAGGTGTGTACTACCACCACCTGGCCTTTTAAAAAAAAGAAAGAAAGAAAGAAAGAAGGGAAGGAAGGAAGGAAGGGAGAGAGAGAGAGAGAGGGAGGGAGGGAGGGAGGAAGGGAGAGAGAGAGAGAGAGAGAGAGAGAGAGAGAGAGAGAGAGAGAGAGAGAGGAGAGAGAGAGAGAGGTGGTCCTACCAAGAAAGAAGTCGTCCTACTGAGTGCCACATACTGGGGCTCTGTGATGATGGGACCACTCTGCCTGGGACAGGAGAGCATGCCAGAGACAGCAGCCTCGGAGGGCTGGTGCAGAGCCTTGGTGTCACTAGAGCAGCAGTTCTCAACCCGTGAGTCCCCACCCTTTGGGGGTTGCACATCAGATAGCAAAGTTAGTTTTGAAGTAGCAACAAAATGAGTTTATGGTTGGGGGGGGGGTTCCTCATACTAAAGGGCGCAGCATTAGGAAGGTGGAGAAGCACGGCTCTGGGGCATCGCCATACCAGGACTCCCTGCAACAGCTCCATAAAGGGAGAAGTGGGGGAGGGCCAGGCTCTTCATTACAGGAACATTCCATTCCTGCTGCTCAGACTGGAGGGGATCCCAGCCAAGGACAAAGACCCAAGCGAACCTCTGCTTCTCGCAGCCCCTTCCCATAGCAAGCCTTCTTGCCCTGTCTCCCTGTGATGGGTCTTCTCAAAGAGACAGATGTGGAAGTTTTGGGTGGGGCAGGGCAGCTTCTGGGAAAGATAATTAAGGCTCTTGGCATTATTCTTCCAGCTCTTCAGAGCTTCCGCTCTATGGGTCTGGACCGACTTCTGCATTCCGCACCTTCTCTGGATACCCCGCCTTCAGGAAGACTTCCAGGACTGACTGTACCCAGTCTCAGCGTCCTCCTCTCAGGAGCCCTTACAGTGGCAAGGGACTGGGTCCTGGGAACTTGCTGTACTCTGAATTGCTTTTCATACACAGTCTTTGACTTTGCTTATACAGAGACCTGAGATGCTCTCAGATTAGCCGAGACTGCAGCAAGCATTGCCAGGGTGACCGAGAGAAGAAGTTCTTCTTAAAGATAGACTCCTCATTCTGACACAAGTCACAGTGTAGCTGGAGTCCCCATCCCTTTGTCCAGCAGGTCCAGGAGGCCTCTTTGAGGCAAATCACTACTGTAGGAAAACTCCCATTTCCCCATACCCACTGTCCTTGTCCTCCCCCAGTGAGTGAGGATACGCCTGTAGCTCCTTGCAGACAATCAGCTGCTGCCTCCCAGGGGGACACTTTTCTCAGGATGAGGTGGTGGCAACATCAAACTTCCAAAGCCGAGTTACATGCACAAAGGAAATCCACTTCTTCACGTGTCCTGACAGAGGGAAGGAGGCACATTAACTCACACACTGCCCAGAACACATAGGCTTCTGAAACGTGGCTGTATATCGACTCGGTTCCCAACTATATATACGCAGGAAGAATAAATCTACATCACGAGAGGCTGAGACGTGTGGTTTTGGTTCACGTCGCCAGTGACCTTGCTGTCTTTCCTCTGGGTGGGGTCATGTCTCAGTTGACAGCTCCTGATGGGGTTTTCTGTTTGGTTCAGGAGTCTGGGCCTGGTGACTGGCTTACAGAACGATTTTTCCCTTGATTTGGTTCAGAGCTGACCCTTAAGAAGTTTCTCTGTCACCAATGGTGTGATGGAGAAGCTCGGAGATAGAAGTGCACACGGGAGGGAGGCTGACACACACCCACAGAGCCCACAGAGGCTGGGGTTCTGGGGCGGTGCATGGGGACAGCATGGAGTGTAGGGCATAGGTGACTGTCCTTCAGGGTCTCCTCAGAAGACTGCATTGAAATTGGGAAGAACTTTTAAGGGACTCTAAAGGTGGGATTTGCCTAAGAAACCAATAAAGGGGAACCAGGCCTGGTGGCACATGGCTGTAATCCCAGCACTCAGGAGGCTGAGACAGGAAGATGGGGGAGTTTAAGGATAGCCTGGGCTACATAGGGAGACCCCCCCCCCCAACAGGACTGGAGATATAACTTCAGTAACGAGGTGTTTGTCTAGAATGTGGAAAACCAAGGGTCCCAGAGAGAGAGAGAGCTCATGAAAATAATCCACCAGAAAGGAAGTTTCCCACTGTTGGGCCTTCTGGGAGGCAAGCCACCATTGCTTGAGGGGTGTGAACCAGGACAACTGCAGGAGGGAAGGAGCAAGGAGAGAAACACCCTGTCCTTTCAAGTTCCTGCTGGGGCCTCTCATTGTTAAAAACAACAGGGAACTGGAGAACAAGGGAGCCATTGATGGTCTCCTGAGCCTGAGAAGGGTGGACACTGTATCTGGCAAGGCCAGCACACCCGCGCGCACACATCTGCCGGGGAGCACTCTTCCTCAAGCCCCTGTCCCTGTGGCTTTGGCCCTCTGGCTTGCAGGTTGGTAGGAAGGGGTCCGTGGGTTGTGGCTGGTACCACAGTAGGAAGATGAAGGGCAGAGCTTGCTCCTTTCAGGTGCCCTCTGGCTGCTTCCAAATTCCTGATGTCTACACGCAGCCTGGCATCGAAGGTGGCGCCAGGGATGGCCCACGAGAGCAATGTCCTGCACAGTGTCTTTCTCACACCGGGAAACAATGCACCACACCCACAGGGCTGACAGGAGCGCTGTTGCCGCAACAGGCCCCAGACAGTCACCCCAAGCCATGACTACTGGCACGGATACATCAGAAAATGTATGTCTTGGCACGTTAACCACACTCTGTCAGTCAGACAGCAAATAGCCCGTGCCCTCTCGCATGAGCACAGGAGACAGATAGTCACCATCATCATAGGCTATTACAAGGCAGGGGTGGAATGCAGAGTCTGGAGCCTGAGCCTTTTTTGACCACTCTGGCCTCTGCTTTTGTCTGTAAAATGGAAATGTGATGCCATTCATTCTCTGGGGTTGTTGTTATAGGGGTGAAACTTGAAATCACGTTTGCATGTATCCAGGCACAGCATCTTGCCTGGAATTAGTTGTGCCAGACAGCCGTTGATGTGAACTTCCTGCCCCTCGCCCCGCCCCCTCATATCCATACACGCGTGTGTACCAGCTCCAGAGAGTACCCACACCCACACAGTGCTGGCCAGACATCCTCAGGCGCACGGCACACGTGCCCTCCTTCAGACAGGTCTGCCAGGGCACGTGCACGGTCACAGACAGGTTCCTTTGTCCCGGAACACTTTCTCCAGCCAGCTCCATGGCTCCCTTCCCAGGACCTTTAAATCTCTGTTCAGTTGAATGCCATCTTTCAAGGAGGGACACCTTGTTAAGTCCCTTGCTACATACCTTTTTATGCCTCGCTGCCCTTCCAGGGCCACATTGTTTATCTACCTTTTAGGATGTAACTGTCACAAGGGGAGGGACTCTAGAACCCAGAACCATAGGCTCAGACAGAGCAAACACACCAAGATCAGGGCTTGTGGGTTTCCGGGTCTCCTGAACCACACACATCCAGGTGAACGCTCAGCCCGACTCACTGAGCCTGCTGTGTTCACTCTCTTTCCAGCGCATATTCAGGGTCACGTGGCCAAATCAGGAGGCAGGATAAAACATGTCTGAAACCTTAGGTGGCAGCCTTTCCAATTGCCTTTCCAGCCATTTGGAGCCATGAGCGGAAGGAACTGAGGCACCTAGCCAGACCCACCAAGCAGGTGAGGATGCCCTCTGATGACCCGAGGCTTCCTCTGCTATTTTTTCAACCCTTGCTGGACCCATCAAAGCCACCACTTCAGAGGAGACTAATGAGGCTGAATATGTTAAAGGCTTTGCAATCCCCAGATCAAAGAGACTGAGTAAACAGAGGGCAAGCGTTGTCCAGAGGTGAGTGGCCAGTGCCCCGGGGGAATATCTCCCCAAAAGCTGCACCTCCTGGGCCCAGTGAGCTGGCCCCATCTGGCTTCAGAGAGATCCTGCCCCTCTCTAAGGGACCAGTCTACAATAAGCCAGAACATGCCCACGTCTACTTGCAAGAGAGACCCTACCAAGGCTCTGGGGGACCCTGTAAGTCCTCCAGCCTCAGCTTTCATTTCAGATTCACCCTGTTCGCTTCCTGGGGAGTTGGAGTAACCAGACCTGCTCACCAGAGGCCGGGTTTAGAGCCTCTAAGACTCCAGGGACAGAATCTGGAGAGATGAATATTTATTCCCTTTAACAAGAGGTCTAGGGCTAGAGAGATGGCTCAGTGGTTAAGAGTACTGACTACTTTTGCAGAGGTCCTGAGTTCATTCCCAGCAACCACATGGTGGCTCACAGTCATCTGTAATGGGATCCGATGACCTCTTCTGGTGTGTGCAAGGAGAACCACAATGTACTCACATACATAGAATAAATAAATCTTAAAACAAACAAACGAAAACAAAAACCCAAGAGCTCTAGACTTCTGAGGCAACATGGAGACCAGCCACACTCCCAGTTCCTGGTTGCCAAGCTGGGGACAGTAGAGACACTCCAAGGCCCCTTCTTGGCCCCTCCCACAGTACAAGCCAAGCTCTGCCTGGGGAGGTAGTGCCAGCTTTATGTCAGAGAGCCTTTTCCCAGGAGAAAGATGCAGGTATGTTCAGTGTAGACATTTTTTTTTTTTATTGGTGGGAAGAGTGCAAAATAGCCACGAATCCAGAGGAGTGGGGAAAGGATGGGGCGTGCCTCCTTCCCGATTGATATGTGAGAGTCCTATTACCAAGCAAGTGGGGGAGGGAATGGTCGACTTGACTGTGGCCGCTTTGAACCCAGCAGCCTCCAACAGTAGGGGGAGTACCAGGCTCTGTGAATGATGAGGGTGGACCCAAACTGAAGAGTCCTGTCACATGATGTCATATTGTGGCCACTATAGGAGGGTCTGGGTTCCTGCGGGCTGACCCTTCCTAGGCCATTGAAATCAACCCAAGGTGTTGCTATTGAGGCTACCTCCCAAGCTGACTTTGTCTTTTCAAGGCAAGTAGCCTCTGCGTCCCGCAGTCACACAGGTCCAAGAGTGCAGTGTGATGACCAAGGGGGCTCCTTCTGTCACCCCTGATTTAGCTTTAAGCCCATAGGAGCCTGGTGCAGGAAAGTCTGGTCTGTTGAAAGGCCCAACCCTATAGTGCCGGGCCAGCTGGCACAGGTGGCCTGTGTCTGGTTACATCCTCCACACATACCTGATGACCCGACCCGAGCTCACCCCACCCCGTGAAGCTTGTTCCCTTCTGGCCGGGATCAGAGTCAGTTGCAAGGCAGCCAGGTAGGATAGGAGTGAGCTCGGGGAAGCAGGGGCTGCATGGGGGTCACGTAGTAATTAACAGGGGCTGGTACAACCCCATCTGAGATAGGGCGTCGCCAGGCCAGGGCAGCCATGGCGGCGGGGCCCTGTTCAGCTAGTGCCTGGAGGGCCAGCATGGCAATGAGGTCCAGGGTCTGGCGGCGCTCGTGGCTCATGAGGCACACGGTGCTCTCGTTGACCACCTGGTGCAGTGTCACAAGGCAGGCGTACCGGCGGGCTGCTTCCGCTCCGCCGAAGTGGGCCTCCAGGTAGCGCTCCAGAACGCGCCTCTGTTCCACGAGGTCCGGAAAATCGATGAAGAATCGGGAACACATGTATCGCTGTAGGGCACGAACGTCAGTGCTGGGCCTCGGCCGGAAGCCCCGTACCAGGAGGTGGCAGTATTTGAGGAGGCCACCACCTCGGATCTCCTCCGGGCTGCGTGTGGCAATGACACGGTGCTGCAGGTGCTCCAAGGCCTCAGCAAAGTCCCCATAGAGGCTCTCGCCGGTCACCGTCGGGTGGAAGGCCTCCGACATTGGAGTGGATGAGCACTGGCCGAAGAGGAGCAGCGAGTCCAGGAGGATCTGGAAGGAGTCGATGCTGAATTCGAACTGGCGTCTCACAGAGTCCACGAACTTGAGTTCCACGTTCTTCCCGCTCTTGTTGGAGAGTGAGATGAGGCTCCAGCGGTCCAGGTCTGTGCACACTTTCACCAACTTCTGCACGTAGGCCTCCTTGAGTGTCAGCGGCGTTATCTTGGCCCGGCTCACGCCCACTGGCAGGAAGTCCAGCAGGCAAGCCAGGACCACTGCCTTGGTCATCTGGAAGGATGCCTCACTCTGGAGGTCCATCTGGAACACCAAGTCCAGGTCCTTGTAGCCTAGGCCACTCTCGGGGTGCAGCACGTGGCTCGCAGCTGAGCCGTGTAGGCGCACGCTGTGGACGCGCAATCCCTGTTCTTCCAAGCTGTTCCGGACCACCTGCAGGGGAGGAGAAACGGGTCAGGTGCCTGGGCCCCTCGGGTCTGCACCAGCAACCTCCGGGATTAATCATCCTGCCATCCATCATCACTGCTGACCAGCTACTGTGGTTCTGTGAACCTTTTAACTCACAAAGCCTCGATTTGCCAATCTGGAGAAGGGCCCCGTTGAAAGGACTGACTCAGAGGAGCAGTAAAAAACAACAAAGGCAAGCCGAGAACTTACTAAGCACTTTACGTTAAAATACAGCCTCGCTTAATCTTCATAATAACCCGCTGAGGCAAGGTTTAGTCCTGCTTCCCGGGTTGGGAAATAGAAACACCGAACAGCTTGAGAGCTGTCCAAAGTCACACTGCTGGAAAGTACGGAGCTGGGCCTTCAGCTCAGAGCCTAGGTCTTTCCCACTGGGCTACCTGAACTTCCTAACACTGCAAGCCACACACCCGGTATCATGCCAGGCACTGAGCGTAACCAGCCCAGGGGGACTGCTTAGCACCCAGCGAGTCTGCACATATTAACATCCGTGATAAGCCGGGCGTGGTGGCGCACGCCTTTAATCCCAGCGCTTGGGAGGCAGAGGTAGGTGGATTTCTGAGTTCGAGGCCAGCCTGGTCTACAGAGTGAGTTCCAGGACAGCCAGGGTTACACAGAGAAACCAAACCAAACCAAAAAAAAAACCATCCTTGACAATCCTTTTGAGGACTACTCAGCAGACAGAAGACCCGGGTGCAAAGAAACATGTTCAAGGCCATAGTGACTTCAGGCTAAGACCCAGAGCCCAAGTTGGTTAGATTTTACAAGTCCACATATGTTCTTTTTAATTTTAATTTTTTGAGGTCTTTTGAGACAGGGTTTTCTCTGTGCAGCCTGGGCTGTCTTGGAACTTGCTCTGTAGACCAGGTTGGCCCCAAACTCAAAGAGATCTGCCTGCTGAGTACTGGGATGAAAGGCATGGGCCATGATTATAAATTCTTAAAAGTTTCAAGTTTTAGAAGATTGGTTTTTATCTTATGTGTATTTATGTGTATTTTGCCTACATAGATACATGTGCACCACTTGTGGAAGCCACAAGAGGTCTTCCGATCTCTTGGAACAGGAGTTACAGGTGGTTATGGGATGTCATGTAGGTGCCAGTCCTCTGCAAAAGGAGCCAGGGTTCCTAACTGCTGAGCCTTCTCTCCAGGCCCGGGCCTTTCTTTTGACTATGACACGCGCACACACCCAGCCCACCCCAAGGAACCAGGGAAGAAAATACCACACGAGCTTTCCGGATGAGAAGACTAAGGCTCCAAGCTGTAATTCCCAGCCACTCAGAAGGCTGAGGCAGAAGCACCCAGAGGACCCCGCCTCGAACCCCGGGGCTGATGGCATGGGAACGGGAGGGGACACCCGTAAGTCTTCCGGAACTTGGTTCTTAGCTAGAGCCCTGGGCAGTGGCAGTTGTGGGAGAGGAGCTGTGGTGAATACAGACGTTAGGTTTCTCAGCAACCCCGAGTCCTTCACGCACGGTCCTGAAAAGTGGCCAGGCAGCATTCCTGCCCTTAGTGACTGACTCTGCTACCCCGCCTCACTGCCAAGTCAGCGCCAGCTCTGGGGCAGGTTGTTCTCCGGCCTCCCAGGGAATTAACTGCGAAGAATGCACCGAAATGCTGAGGCGGCAAGCGGCCGGTGGGGCAATCCGAGGCGGGCGGCTCCCTCCAGGAAGACTTCCGGAAGGAGTTGTCATGGTAATGGGGGTGGGAAGGAAAGGACAGGCCATCGGAACATTCAGCTCGGGGGTGGGAAAGGGAGGAGTACCAAGGTTAGGTATTTAGTAAGCACCAGATGCAGGACCTCAGCAGAATCGATGGTGGGGGGTGGGGCCTGGGGTGTGGCTGAGCTGCAGGGGGCGTGCTTAACACAGGAAGGGCCCTGGACTCCATCCCCAGCACTAAAACCTAACAGAAGTAACCAATGAGAACCTACAGGGACGGTCTTCATAATCCCCATGTTATAGGCTTGGAGTCAGAGGCATGAAGACACACCCTTAAGATCAAACCCAGGTATGGCTGACCCCAAGCCGGCCCTTATTCATTCTCTACAGTTGTCCCCCATCCCCCAGGATAGCCTGCCCTCTTTCCCCCCACCCCCCAGCTCAAGCCCAGGCTTCAGAAGCAGCGAACTAGATCCACTTGTGTTCTACTCCTCCTGCCCTTCAACACTTTAGCTGGGCATGGTGGAAGATGTCTGAAATCCTAGCACTTGAGAGGCTGAGGCAGGAGGATTACTGAGAGTTGGATACCAACCTGGGATATTACAGCAAAACTGTGTGTCAACAAAATTTTCCATGCCTGTCTGTCTGTCTATCTATCATATACATAAATTGAGACAGAGTCTTAGTAGCCCAAATTGACCTCAAAATAGTTGAGATGGACTTTGAACTTCCAACCCCTACCTCTGTTTCCTAAGAGATGGAATTGCCAAAGTGAGAATGAACCTCAAATCACTGAGTCCCAGAGCAGCGAGTGGTAGGAAGGTGGGGGCTGGGAAGTCACTGCAGCTATCCTAGGGCTCTTACAGGGCACACCTTGGCAACTGTCCCCGGGTAGCCAATGAGGGGCGTGTAGGCCACCCCCCTCCCCCAGTCCCAGGTGAGCTGACTGGGCCTTAGTGCCAACTCCTGTTCCCCAGCTGATGCCCACCCCAGGGCATGGCTTCTGGCCTGGTAAGCAGGTAGCAATTCCCTCATTAAATCCCCTGCGTCAGGACCATGGGACCAGCTGTGTCACCCAGCCATTGGCTGTTGTCTCTTTCCCAGGTCTGACTACAGCCAGTTTGACAGGCGGTCCCCAGATACTGCCACACCCAAGGGCTGCAGGGCAGCTCGCTGCCTCCCAAATCAGACTTTCCAGCCACAGAGGGGGCAGTGTGACTGTAGCCTCCCTTCACCCGTGCTGAGGCACCCAATTCCCCAAACTGCTCTGTCCAGGGTTTCTGCTGAGGCCTTAGGAAGGCTGAAGACTTTGCAAAGCTTGCAAGAGCAAGGCCTCTGGCTGCAGATGGAGAGATCAGATCGTTCAGTTCCAATTCTCTGGGCCCAGACAAAGAAAGCAAGCGACTCGCTCAAGGTCACAAAGTCAGTAACCGGCTGAGTTGAACTAGGACCTGGTCTCCAGAGCGAGAGCAAGGGGGGCTCCTGTAAGAAAGTGGGTCCCTTTAGCCAGGCACGTCAAGCAAGGGTCTGTTTTCCTAGCTGCTCAAGAATATTGCCGTAGGGAAGACCTTGTTGGGGGCAGAGGCAGAGGAAGGCTTCCATTCTTGAATGGGGAGACAGTTTCGCACTGATGGGAAGATGAGAAGCCATAGGAGGCTCCTCCCTCTCCCCCCCCCCAGTCTCCCTCCCACAGCCCCTCACACCCCAACAGCTTTAAGAGCTGTTGGCTGTGGATCCTCACCAGAAGACGGACCGGCTGCATAGGCAGGTGAAGGCCCATGGCCCCTTGGGAGTCTGGAACCAGAAAGGACACTGCTGAGTAGTCAAACCCACATCCATTGAACAGATGGGGCCACTGAGCCCAACGCGAGAAATAAACAATGAACCAAGTAGCCTGTCTTCACAGTCTAGCCCGGAGGCCTCTGCCACCTCTCCACTCCACAGCCAACAGCTCCCCGTTGTGGGATGACTGGCTTAGGAGGACTGCGCTGTGAGATTGGCTCCCAACTGACTCACTCCCCTCTCCTGACTGGGAGACAGAGGTCGGTACCCAGTAACATTCCTGCTCTCAGCGTCAGTTTGGATGCTTGTCCCTGCAGAGAGGCCTAGTCACGCTGGGCACCCCCCCACCCCCCTGTGCCTTCCCTTCGTGCCTGGGATTATGGGATTTCCTCAAGAGAAAAGCCAGCATAAGGGTAGCAACACACCTGTAATCCCAGCTACGGAGGAAGCTGGGGCAGGAGGTTCGTTTGAGTTTTATAGGTGCCCGGACAAAACACAGGAGGGCCCTATCTTAAAGCAAAACAATCTGAAGCCATTTACTAATAATCCAGACAAACGTCAGGAGAGCATGGAAAGCCTTAGCCAGCCCCACTGGGGCAGGCAGTGAGTCAGCCCGGGAGAATCCGTCTCCACCCCCCTCCATCTCATTCCTTGTTCCTAGGGAGGGAGGGCAAGGCCACCCCCCAACAACCACCCTCCCTCTCTGTTGGAGGCTAGAGTAAGGGGGTGGGGGAGGAGATGTCCAGCTTTACCTGGCTTGTGTGCTGCGCCATGACTGGCAGTAACACACAGGAAAGAGCACTAGCTAACTTTTCTGGTTTACATTAGCCAGGGACTCCGGGACTAGATAGATGTTGAGTTTGGGAACCTGGGAGGGGGGAGGAAGGAGGGGGACTGTTGAGCGGGTACCATCTGCTCCTGGGGACCTCCACCTCACTGGATAGCCTTCGGTAGCTCACCCTCCCACCCAAGGCCTCAGTTAGCATAGGGGATAAGAACGGGCAGGCATCCTCTGGTATTTCAGAATACCCCAGTGATCGGGCTGTACACGGAAGGAGGAAGTTTGGGGTCTTTCAGGGTTAGGTAAAATGCGCTGGAGTTGGATGGGGGGCTGCCAGGATCTGATCCTCAGGAGGGAGATGGTGCTTCGGGGTCTGAACCTTAGACCGGCCTTCCTTTCAGGCCATAAGGGAGGAGGAACCCCTAAAATGGAAATTTGATGCTATCTTCAAAGGGGTGAGGTCTCAGGTCTAGTAGCAACACGTGGGAGGCAGGGAGCTTTCCCAGGGATTTCTGGGCTGTTTCACCTAGCCAAGGTTTCTTGAGCCAAGGGCTGTGGGAACACAAGAGCAGAGCACCCCTAGAACCGTGAGGGTTCAGGAGGTCTGAGGATGTGGAGTAGAGGAAGAAAAGCTATTTTGGAAGCAAGTACACACACTCCCCACTGGCGGCTGCCAGGGCGATGCCCCTCCTTCATCTCCACCCCATCTCCCAGCCAGGGTCTTGAGTGATTCCCAAGGGAATAAGGGGGTCCCCAGAAGGGCGGACAGGCAAGTTCAGCAGGGTGCAGGAAGAGCCGAACTGTTAGCCCGGGTTCCCGTTCCTTAGTTTCCCTGGCTGCCAGGTCAATTGCAGAGTCCAGTTAGTTGCCTTGGAGCAGAGCACCACCCCACTCCCGACCCTGCCAGGGCCCCCCTCACCTGCACGATCTGCTGGGGCTGCACGCTCAGCGTGGGGAAGTTGCCTCGCCCGTGAATGGGGATCGGCTCTTTCAGCAGCGCGTCCAGCCGCTTCACCTGTGGCCAGCTCAGCCGGCTCTGGTGCCGTCCCAGAGAGGCCGAGGAGGTCTCCGGGTCCGGGCCGCCGCCGGCCGCCCCAGCCGTGGCCACTGCCGAGGCTGCACCGGTCCCCACCTGCGCAGCTGGCTGCTCCAGGCTCTCAGCTCCACTCTCCGACGGCATCATTCACCCGACCCCGGTGCCTGGACGGCAGAAACCCCGGGAATGGTGAAGACGAGGAGGGCAGGGAGAGTGGCTGTGCACGGGCCAAGGCGGGGTGCGGGGACCCGGCGGCGGCGAAGCAAACCCAGGGAACACCTCCGACGGCAGGGAGGACTAACAGATAGTTCTTAGAGCCAGGCGGATCCGGCCCAGCTGACACTTATAGGCCGCGGGCCGCACGCCCATTGGTCGGTACAGCTGTCACACAGCAGGAGATGCCCTCCTCTCGTCCCTCCCCCTTTGCGAAGGAATCTCTGGCTCTCAACAGTTTCTGATTGGCCGAAAGGCACGCCCCTTCCCCGCCCTCTTTAATGGACGGAATTCCCTCCTTTGGTCTTTAAAGAACTGCTGCTTGTGATTGGCCGAGCCTGCCGGACTTAGAGGGACAGCGCCCTTCAGCGGCAGAAGGGAGGAAGGTCTCCGTAGAGTAATGTTAACAAGGCGGCTGCTTTCTAATTTATTTCCCTGATTGGCCCTTCGAATCACAGCATGCCTGGCGTACCTGTTCCATTTTAGGTGAGGTGAAATCTACTTAGAGAGAGGGCGTTATTAACCCATCATCATGTAGCGTGTGAGTGCCAGTTATAGTCCTGATGGAGGTGTAAAGATCTATGCAGCTCTCTGCTCCATCTGGGACGACCCAGAGTTTTTTCTGGGATGAATATTACTATTTTTTTCTCTTTCTCTTTACAGATCACAGAGGCTGAGGCTTATTGCTACTTTTGAATCTTACCCCCTCCTCTTTTTCAGATTTTAAATATATGTGTCATGGGGAGGAGGGAGAATCGAAATCGAATTGCCCCGTTCGACGCTGCAATATTTTTTCTTGTCATTCTCGTAATAATATATCAAATTCGGTAGCCTTGCATTTCCCTATAAGGCAGGCTAAGGAGAAACCAGGACTTAGAAACAGCTACTACACCCCAGGGTCTGACTGGGCACGACTTGGCCTGCTTGGAACAGAACACACATTTCTTCTTATTGAAAGCCAGACTCAGCATCAGACTGCTCCTGTTTTCCTGTCCTGGAAAGCCCTTAGAAGGCACCCCAGCATTCCAGTGGTGTGGGCGGGAGGATCAGAAGTTCAGTTATCCTTGTCTACCAATTGAGTTCTGGGTCACCCAGGGCTTTATAATGAGATCCTGTCTTTAGTAATAGTAATAATAGTAATAATAATAATAATAATAATAATAATAATAATAATAATAATGAGCTGGAGATGTAGAGCAGTGTGAGCAGTTGCCTGCTTAGTGTGCTGGAGACCCAGGCTTCAACCTCTGGTGCTACAAAAGGAGGGAAATAAAGATGTGATCTTTGGCCGGGCAGTGGTGGCACATGCCTTTAATCCCAGCACTTGGGAGGCAGAGGCAGGCAGATTTCTGAGATTGAGGCCAGCCTGGACTACAGAGTGAGTTCCAGGACAGCCAGGGAAACCTTGTCTCAAAAAACAAAACAACAAACAAATCTTTGGCTGAACTGTGTCTGAACTCTAGACCTACCGAGACCCCTGAGGCGGCTGCTGAATGAGTTCGCGGTCCAGCTGCAATGCTCTCCTGCGCATGCGTCTGGCTCGATGGCTCAGAATGCTTGCCTGGTGCGCGAGCCCGGGTCTGATCACCAAAACCAACACAAACCGTCACAAAGCCACAACATGGCCCGGACGCATTCTTCCTCTCATCAGCCAGCAGAAGGGGAGGAGGGGAGAAGGAAACTTAACTCCTTTTAAAGCTCTACTATGCACTAAGTCATGTTACATATGTGACTTCATTCCTGAGAATATACCTCAGCAGGTGAGACCATTTTTCTAGATATGCAGATTAAGAAGCCAAGGCTCCAAAGTCATACAACCACTAATTGGCAGTATAGGGCTTGAATTCAGGTCTCCTGACTCTGTTTTCAACCCCTCCTCTTAGAAATTGGCACAGGTCGCAGGGTCACATTTGGCACAGCCCTGACACTACCCACAACACCCATCCATTTGTTTATTCATACTTTAGTCAACATATGTTCACAGGGGTTCTACTAGGTACCAGGTGCTGAACTGTGACATTCGTCAGGCAAGGTCCTAGTCCTTCTAGAACTTTCTACTGTAGAAAGACAATAGTGATGTAAACAAGACATTTTGGATGTGTGCTAAGAGGAAAATGAAGTCAGACTATGGAAAGGAACAACTGAATGGGGAGAAGATGCTTGACCAGAGCAGCTTGGCAAGGTGACTCTGCTGGGCCRGCCTCCTTCTGCCCTCTCTCTCTCTGTTTGTCCCGGAATAGCCAGGGCATCTGGAAAGATACCAGGCTACATACTCATAGATGCCTAAAGGCTCCAGCTAAGAGGGCTCTTGGCATCTACTGTCTTCATCGTCTCAATTTATAAATGGAGAAAGTGGAGTTAGATTTATTCCAGTTAGACCAGCTATGCTGAAAGTCCTTCAGGGACAGGCTGGGGCAGTGTCCTTCATATAGACTTGATCAGGTTTTCTAAGGAAATTCAAATCTCGTTTTCTATCTCCTTCTGTCTAGGCTTGGGAGAGCAATTAGCCAACACATGTACTGTGAATCACCCTTCTGTCAACGCTTCCATTAGCAAAGCGAATGCCGTCCATGTTTCCCCAATGCGGCTAGGGTTGACTTGGGGATGTAGGAAGCCAAGAGAGAGCACAGATGTGATCTTTTGTTTCTATTAAAACCAGCACTGAGAGTATCCATGAATGGAGGGATGGAGGGATGGAGGGGGTACACTCAGGGTGCATCTTGGGTCTGGGTGGCTTCAGGATTATATACAGGATAACAGGATATACACACACACACACACACACACACACACACACACACACATACATACAGGTTAACCTCTGCCAGGAACCTGTACATATTCCCAATCTTGGTTATGACTCCAGCTGATTTTAAAGGGGAACTTGCTTTCTATGATAATAGAGCCTTAGTGATAGAAGGCAGTCTCTTTGCCTGTCTAGATCCCAGCTTCTTCTTCTTCTTCTTCTTCTTTTTTTTTTTTTTTAATAAAACCACCAAGGATCTGAAGGATGGCTCCTTTATATCTTTTGTTTTGTTTTGTTTTGTTTTGAGACAGAACTTCTCTGTATAACCCTGGTTCTCCTGGAACTAACTCTGTAGAGCAGGCTGGCCTTGAACTCAGAGATCTGCCTGCCTCTGCCTCTTGAGCGCTGAGATTAAAGGTGTGCACCGCCACTGCCTGGCCTGAAAGATGGCACTTTATTTATTTATTTATTTATTTATTTATTTAAGATTTATTTATTTATTATATGTGAGTACACTGTTGCTGTCTTCAGACACTCCAGAAGAGGGTGTGTCACATCTCACTATGGATGGTTGTGAGCCACCATGTGGGTGCTGGGATTTGAACTCAGGACCTTCAGAAGAGCAGTCGGTGCTCTTAACCACTGAGCCATCTCTCCAGCCCCCAGCTTCTTTTTCTTTTTCTTTTTCTTTTTTTTTTTTTTTGGATTTGGTTTTTTCGAGACAGGTTTTCTTTGTTTAGCCCTGGCTGTCCTGGAACTCACTCTGTAGACCAGGCTGTCCTCGAACTCAGAAATCCGCCTGCCTCTGTCTCCCAAGTGCTGGGATTACAGGTGTGCGCCACCACTGCCCGGCTCCAGCTTCTTATTCTTTAAGATGGGAGAGAAATAGGGGCAGGCGTTGCCATTCATACCATTTGATTTGAGGACTAGAAGCAAGAGGCACTGTTGCTACTTTGACTCCTCAGCTCAGGGACCCCAGAAAAAAAGCATTCTGGGAACCTCACTGAGCATGTTCTCTGCCTTGCACTTGCCACTAGGCCTCCTCTCAGGATACAGGAATGATAGATCGCTCACTTGGCCTGAGAGGAACCGAAGGCCAGGTAAATGAGGTCATTGGTATGGGGCCTTAGAATTGAAAAGAGAAACTTTGTATCTGGGTCCAGCAGAACCCCAGGCCTAAGTCCCAGTGAAGACCTCACCTGGGAGGGTGGCTTTGGGAAACCAAATTATCCACACGTGACCCTTCCCTGCAGAGGGTTATCCGTCGCCTCTTCCTGTGGCCCTTGGCTTCCAGCCTACTTCATGCGCTCATGGTCAAGGTAATGGACGTTGTCATTACTGATAATTGTACCCCTAGCAGGCATCACCTCTCCTCTGCTCTCCTTCCGCTTCCCAGCCACTCCATTAGCTTCTCCACCCACCAGGCCCCTTAATCCCGGAACCGCCTTCCTCTCACTGTTCCTGGGCCCCTTCTGTCCTTTACTCCCCCTCCCCCAGCTTCTGCGGAGTCCAGGGACAGAGCAACAATTACTTCCTTGCATACCCCCTCCCCGGCCCCGACTCCCCAGTTTTCCTGCTCAGCTTATTAAATTGCCACCACCTGCAAAGCCACACCCTGGCTCTCCCTCCACAGCTGACTGTGGCTCAGGAGGGGCGATCTGCTGATCTCATTTATCCTTGGGCCCACCACCCACCACGTGACTCAACCCCCTTATTATTCTCTCCGGGTGGGGGTGGGGGTGGGGATGGGGGGGATAATGACCTTGCTTTTCATCTCTCTAGAAGAGCGACTCTCAACCCGCCTAATGTTGCAACCCTTTAATATAGTTCTTTATGTTGGGGTGACCCCCCCCCCAACCATCATATTATTTTTGTTGCTACCTCATAACTATAATTGTGCTGCTCTTGTGAGCCGTAAATGTAAATATTTGTTTTTCCAGTGGTCTTAGGCCCACAGGTGACATGAGCCACCAGTTGAGAGTCACTGCTGTAAGAAAACAGACCAAGCAGGAGGACATTTCCTTCTCTCCACGCCTCCTCCACTCACTCCGGCCTCTGCCTGGGTTCAGCCTCTCTGCCACAGGAGGTGCCTGTTTGCCTGAGCATCCAGTCCCTCCTTCATACCTACGGGAGGATTTTCCCTCGCTTGCTCAGGGACTGGATCATTCTTTTTTCTTTTCTTTCTTTCTTTCCTTCTTTCTTTTTTGTTTTTTGTTTGTTTGTTTTTTGGATTTGTTTTTTTCGAGACAGAGTTTCTCTGTATAGCCCTGGCTGTCCTGGAACTCACTCTGTAGACCAGGCTGGCCTCGAACTCAGA